>LZPO01044863.1:0-28673 GCA_001675575.1 Neotoma lepida | reverse complement strand
TTTGATTTTTCAAGATAGGGTTTCTCTGTGTAGTTTTGGAGCCTGTCCTGGAGCTTGCTCTGCAAACCAGGCTGGCCTCGAACTCACAGAGATTCGCCTGCCTCTGCCTCCTGAGTGCTGGGATTAAAGGCGGTGCCACCACCACCCCATTTTTTTTTATTAAAGAATTTTCTGTTTATTTTACATACCAACCACAGAACTCCCTCTACTCCCTCCTCCCACTCCCCAGCCATGCTCCTGGGGAGCATGTAGCTAGCCATTAGTTAACCATAGGGGTCTGGAGGTCTGTACAAACAGACAGTAAGTGATATGGCTGGGCAGAGAAAGTGATAAGGCATGGCTGAGACAGAAACTTGGCCCCTTTTTGGGGCTGAGGAATTATGGAGGTGAGAGGTGACTGTGGCTCCTTTACTTCTCTGATCTTCAGCATTTACCCTGATATCTGAGTCCAGGTTTTTATTATTAAGACCAATTAGAATTCATGCTACAGTTTACCTATATTTCATGAACAAAGAATCNATCTGGCTAAATGCAGAAAAACATGTAAGAAAGTAGACACAACCCAGATAGTCTATTCTTGTTGACTTTACATTAGGTATGGAAGTTATGTGTATACTGTCAAATGCTTGTATAAGGCCTGAGAACAAGGCAGAGATAGCTCTCTGGGAGACAGCTTCAGTGAGTCAGCTAAACTTTATTCAAGAGTATTGGGAATATATAGGATTGGGGTGGTAGCTGGGGCAAACCCTAATTTGCATTAAGTGGCCTGCTCCTATCATAGCTCCTATCATATAACTGGATTAGTGGCAGCATTGCCCTATGAAAATAGCTAGAGCATGTTACTTAATTACCATGTAGGCAGTAGGGGAACAGCATTTGCAAGGAACTGTGTCAAGGGTCATCCTTGNGATAAGTCAAGAATCTGGCCTAGAGACTTCTTCCAGATAAGGTTAGATAGAGAGCAAGAATACCCTACTGNGGCAGGGGAGGGAGTCTTCCATATTATGCCAATACTGGGAAGAGCTGCTAAGCTACAGTAGACTGCAACCTCTCATCAATGGGGGCACCCCAATACCTCCCCTATTTTATCTTACAATGGAGATGTGTTATTGTAAGGCTTGAGGAACCTGTAGTCTGCATTGACATCAATAACCGACAATGTATCTCCACTAGAGCATAGCTATCCTACCAGAGCAGGCCCTAAATGTTCCAACATAGCAGAAGCACAATAAAAAGACATTAAAACTAACTATGTGAAGATGATAGAGGTACAGAGAGATGACTGAAATTTGGGAGCATTTGTGGGGCAGTGTGGACATGTAATGCAGTGGAAACCTCCTGGAATCTATGAGGGTGGTCATAGTGAGGACTCCTAGCAATGGGGCATGTGAAGTCTCCCTGGCGATCTCTTGTATCCAGGCAAAGTTTCCAGTGGTGGTACTGGGTTGTGTTTGGATGAGTTGTTCACAGAGGGTGTCCTTGAAGATTTCCAAACAACTCAAGCTGATGCTAGGACAGAAGATTACTCTTTATAAAGTTACAGCTGGGGCCTCATTTCCAAGCTCATTGAATGTGGAGTTGAGCTGATGCCTTCACTCATGATGTCTTCATGGACCCTTCACCCCTACATTCTAGTACTCTTCTAGCTAGCTAAAGAGAACCATAGACACCAACCCAACTACAAAACCTTTGACCAACAATTAGTCAGTCATCATACANAGAGTACACAAAATATTCCAAGACAAAACTAGATATAAACAATAGTTATCCTTCCAAGACAAAACTAGATATAAACAATAGTTATCCATAAATCCAGCCCTACAGAAAGCACTAGAAAGAAAATACCAACCTAAGGAAGTTAGATGTACCCACGAAAACACAGACAATAGATAATCCTATAGCAGCAAATCAAAAAAGAGAAATACATATACACTAGAACAAAAAAATAACTGGAATTAAGAATCACTGATCATAAATATCCCTTAATATCAATGGAATCAATTCATCTTAAAAAAAAAAACACAGACTAAGAGATGGAGATAAAATAAGATCCATCCTTCTGCTGCATACAAGAAACATTCCTCAATTTCAAACACAGACACTACCTTAGAGTAAAAGGTTGGGAAAATACTTTCTAATCAAATATACATAAGAAGCAAGCTGGTGTAGCTATCCTAGTATCTAACAAAATAGACTTCAAACTAAAAATCAATCAAAAGTGATGGGAAAGGATATTACACATCCATCATAGGAAAAATCCATCAAGATGAAGTCTCAATTCTGAACATTTATGCCCCAAATGCAAGGACACCCACATATGTAAAAGACACATTACTAAAGCTTAAATTGCACATCAGACCCCACACATTAATAGCAGGAGACATCAACACCCCAGTCTCACCAATGGACAAGTCTGCTAGATAGAAACTTAACAGAGAAATAAGGGATCTAACAGATATTGTGACTCAATTGGATTTAACAGATATCTACAGAACATTCTACCTTAACACAAAAGAATATACTTTCTTCTCAGCATCCCATGGAACTTTCTGTAAAATTGACACTGTACTCAGTCACAAAGCAAATATCAACAGATACAAAAAAAATGGAATAACCTTCTGTATTTTTTATCAGACCACCATTGCTTAAAGTTAGATTTCAACAACAATATAAATTGCAGAAAGCCTAGAACCTCATGGAAACTTAATAATGCTCAACTGAATCATCAATGGGTCAAGAAAGAAATAATGAAAGAAATTAAAAACTTCCTAGAAATCAGTGAAAATGAATGGACAACATACCCAAACTTATGGGACACTATGAAAGAATGTTCACAGCATTAAATGTCTACATAAAGAAGTAGGAGAAATCTCACACAATGATTTAACAGCACACCTAGAAGCTCTAGAACAAAAAAGAAGCAAATTGACCCAAGAAGAATAGATGCCAGAAAATAATCAAATTGAGGCATGAAATCAATAAATTAGAAACAATACAAAGAATCAATGAAAGAAAGAGTTGGTTCTTTGAGAAAATCAATAAGATAGACAAACCTTTATCCAAACTAACCAAAAGGCAAAGATAAAACATCCAAATTAACAAAATCAGAAATGAAAAGGGAGACATAACAACAAACAACAAGGAAATCCAAAGAATCATCAGGTCATACTTCAAAAACCTGTACTCCACAAAATTGGAAAATCTAAAAGAAATGGACAATTTTCTGTATAGGTACCACATACCAAAATTGAATCAAGACCAGATAAATAACTTAAATAGACCTATAACCCTTAAGGAAATAGAAATAGTCAATAAAAGCCTCCCAACCAAAAATAAGCCCAGAATCCATATGCTTCAGTGCAGAATTATGCCATAATTTCAAAGAAGAGCTAATACCAATACTCTTCAAGTTGTTTCACATAATAGAAACAGATGGAACATGGAAACACTCTTTTTATGAGGCTACAGTTATCCTGATAACCAAACCACATAAAGATGCAACAAACAGAGAATTACAGACCAATCTCCCTCATGAACATTGATGCAAACATACTTAATAAAATACTGGCAAACANAATCCAAGAACACATAAAAAAATCATCCACCATAATCAAGTAGGCTTTATCACAGAGATGCATGGATGGCTCAACATATGAAACTGTCAATGTAATACACCATATAAGCAACCTGAAAGAAAAAAACAAAACAAAACAAAAAACAAAAAACACATGATCATCACATTTGATGCTGAGAAAGCCTTCAACAAAATCCAACACACCTTCATGGTAAAGATCTTGGAGAGATCAGGAAAATGAGGAACATACCTAAACATAATAAAGGCAATTTACAGCTAGCAGACAGCCAAATCAGAAACTCAAAGCAATCCCAAGGCTGCCGACTCTCCCCATATGTATTCAATATGGTACCTGAATTTCTATCTAGAACAATAAGACTACAAAAGGAGATCAATGAGATATATATTGGAAAGGAAAAAGTCAGACTTTTTCTATATGCAGATGATATGATAGTATACATAAATGACCCCAAAAATCTACCAGGGAACTCCTACACCTGAAAAACACATTCAGTAATGTGGCAGAATACAAAATTAACTCAAAAAAAAAATCAGTAGCTCTCAAAAAGAAAAAAAAATCAGTAGCTCTCTTATATACAAATGATAAATGGCCTGAGAAAGAAATCAGAGAAATATCACCCTTTACAATAGCCACAAAGCCACAAAAAAGTTATCTTGGGGTAACTCTAACTAAGCAAGTGGAAGACTTGTATGACAAGAACATTAAGTCTCTGAAGAAAGAAATTGAAGATATCAGAAAATGGAAAATTCTCCCAAGCTNATGGATAGGTAGAACCAAAATAATAAAAATGGCAGTCTTACCAAAACAATCTACAGATTCAGTGCAATCCCCACCAAAATCCCAACACAATTCTTCACAGACCTGCAAAGAACAATATTCAATTACATATGAAAAACTAAAAATCCAGGATAGCTNAAACAATCCATTACAATAAAGCAACTTCTGGAGGGATCACCATTCCTGACCTCAAGCTCTACTCTAGAGCTATAGTAATAAAAACAGCTTGATATTTGCATAAAAACCAATATGTGGATCAATGAAATGGAATTGAAGACTGACATTATTCTGCACACCAATGACCACCAGATTTTTGACAAAGAAGGCAAAACTGCACAATGGAAAAAAGAAAGCATCTTCAACAAATGATGTTTGCATAACTGGAAGTCAACATGTAGAAGATTGCAAATAGATCCATATCTATTGCCATGCACAAAACTCAAGTCGAAATGGGTCAAAGACCTCAACATATATCCAGCTGCACTGAACGTGATAGGACAGAAAGTAGGAAGTAGCCTAGAACACATTGGCACAGGAGACCACTTCCTAAATACAAGACAGTAGCACAGACACTGAGAGCAACAATTAATAAATGAGACTTCCTAAAACTGAGAAGCTTTTGTAAGGCAAAGGACATGGTAAATAAGGCAAAACGACAGCCTACAGAATGGGAAAAGATCTTCGTCAACCTCATATCTGACAGAGGGCTGATCTCCAAAATATTTAAAGAACACAATAAATTAGACATCAAAATACAAAACAATCCAATTAAAAAATGGGCTACAGAGCTAAAAAGAGAATTCTCTACAGATGAAACTTAAATGGCCAAAAGACATATAAGGAATTGCTCAACAGCCTTAGTCATCAGGGAAATGCAAATCAAATGACTCTGAGATACCATCTTATGCCTGTCAGGATGGCTAAGATAAAAACCACTGGTGACAAGCCTATGGTGGAGAGGATGTGCAGTGAGGGAAACACTCCTTCACTGTTGGTGATAATTCAAACTCAGCAGCCACTTTGGAAATCAGTATGGTGGTTTCTCAGAATACTGGGAATCAATCTACCTCAAGACCCAATGATATCACTCTTAGGCATATACCCAAGGAATGTTCAATCATACCACAAAGACACTTGCTCAACTATCTTCATAACAGCATTACTCATAATAGCCAGAACCTGGAAACAACCTAGATGCCCCTCAACCAAAAATGGATAAAGAAAATGTGGTACATATACACAATGGAGTACTACTCAGCAGTAAAAAACAATGACATTGCAAGCAAATGGATGGAACTAGAAAATATCATCCTGAGTGAGGTAACCCAGAGTCAGAGAGACAAACACTGTATGTACTCACCCATAAGTGGATACTGGATAACCAGACTACCACCCACAGCTCCAGAAAAGCTAGGTAATAAGGAAGACCTGAGAAGGATGCATCAATTGCCATGGGAATGGGAAATAGATGAGATCTCCATGAGTAAACTGGGGGTGAGGGGAGCAATAGAGTGTAGAGGATGGGGGATGAGACTATAAGGGAATGGGATGGTCNAGCTGGAACAGGGGTGGAGTAGGATAGCAATGAAAGAGATAACTTTGTAGAGGGAGACATCATGAGGATAGGGAGAAACCTGGTGCTAGGAAGAAACCTGGTGGTAGGGATATTCCCAGGAACCCACAAGGATGACCCCAGCTTAGACCACTAGCAATAGTGGAGAAGGTGACTGAGCTGGCTTTTCCAGGTAATCAAATTTGTGAATACCCTAACTGTCCTCATAGAGCCTTCATCCCCTAACTGATGGAAGCAGATACAAGATCCACAGCCAAGCACCAGGCAGAGCACCAGGGGTCCAGTTGAACAGAGTGAAAAGAGATTCTATGAGTTAGGGACATCAAGGTAATGGTGATGAAATCTACAGAGACNACTGAACCAAGCTAGTGAGAACTCAAGAACTTTAGACCAACAACTGTGAAGACTGCATGGGACTGGACTAGGCCCTCTGCATAAGAGAGGCAGTTGTGTAGTTTGGTCTGTCTGAGGGCCCCCTGACAGTCGGATCAGGATCTATCCCTGGTGCATTATCTGGCTTTTTGGAGCCCATTACCTATGATGGTACACCACACAGAGCCTTGACTCAGAGGGGAGGGCCTTGGACCTGTCTCAACAGAATGTACCAGACTTTGCTGACTCCCCATGGGAAGCCTCACCTTTTCGGAGGAGGGGATGGGTTGTGTGTTGGGGGAGTGGAAGGAGGGATGAGAGGGGGATCTGTGGTTGGTATGTGAAATGAATAAAAAGTTTCTTAATAAAGAAAAAAATAAAAACATTTTTAATGATAATTTGTAGGAGAAAGTTTTGTTTGGGTCCCAACAGGACCCATGGTCCCACAGCCACTTATAAAATAATTACTCAGAGGCTTATATTAATTATAACTGCTTGACCATTAGCTCAGGCTTATTACTGACTAACTTTTACAGGTAAACTNAGCCCATTTCTATTAATCTATTTGTCACCACGTGTTCCGTGGCTTTATGTGCATCCCAATATATGTTGCTCCTTGGGCAGCTGACTGGCATCTCTTGACTCAGTGTTCCTCTTCCCAGAATTCTCCTTGTCTGCTTTTCCTGCCTATACTTCCTGCCTGGATACTGGCCAATCAGCATTTTATGTATCAACCAATCACAGCAACACATATTCACAGCANACAGAAAGACATCTCCATCATTTCCCCTTTTCTTTCTATTTAAAAGGAAAGTTTTAACTTCAACATAGTAAAATTACAAAAAACAAAACAGTTATCTAGCAAGAACTACAGTTACAATATCTAATCTATTTGTATTTGGCAAAATTAAAGAAAATATTCTATCTATCCTATATTTGTGAGTCTAAAGTTTTATATCTAATTTATCTTTTATCATAACCAAGGAAAATTATAACTATCTAGTCTTAAACTACATCAAATACCCCCAGAAGGATATAATATTATCTAAGTAAACAGGAAGAGCATTGTAAGCAACTTCCAAAAATCTAGAAAGGCAGTGACAGCTGACTACCTGGACAGTTACCCAAAGTTCTTCTGCAATATTGCAGCATCCATTTTTCAGCTTACAGGCCTAGTGTCCCTCAGTTGCTTCTCTCTGTGTCCTGCAGATTATCTGGNAGTTTCTTCTGTGAAGCATGAACTTGAGAACCATTTCATCTTGCAAAGTTCAGTAGTCACCTTCCTATGGGTCCTGCATGTCTAGTTGATACATTTTTTCAAGCAGTCCAGGCAAGAACAGTTTCATGTCCAAATGGCTATTTTTGCCAAGAAGAGGATAAACTCCATACGGAATGTCTTTGATGCCCATCTTTCTCTTTGAAGTAAACTGGTGTTGCCAGGAGCAGACGTGTCTCACTGTCCATAAAGTCTGTTTTTAAAACATTTTAAATGCCATATTCTGTAGGTCTTTGAAGTGTTTGAAGATTACCAATCTATCTGAAATATATCTTTGTATACCTAAAAAACTTAACATGACTATAAGTTTGATTATCATAGAAGACTAATTATTAATCTGTATTTCTTAATNATCCATTACAATTNAAATGAGTTANANAAACATAATACCTTAAATGANAGTAGAAATATATATNNATTATAACAAAATTAACTTTAAATTTGTATCAATAAACTAAAATCTATACCAATGTAAAACATTTTAAACAAGTTGCTCTTTAAAAGTAGGTTCAGCAGTCCACCCATTTATCCTATCCTATCTATANTCTATATTTCTGTATCATATCCCTCTTTCTTCTTTTAGAAAGATATTGACTATGGCAAATAAGAAATTTTAACCAACAACCTAAACAAAGAAAAACGTCCATTATCCATTTTTTGGGAATGTGGGCATAGTTTTCTAGGCTACTTCCTGCTGATAAAGGGTTCTTTATTCTTATGGGGATCCTGAGAAAGTTAAGAATTATGGTCAAGTCCTGACTGGAGTAGCTGCATTGTCTGAGTTAGTTGCTTTGAAGCTGTTTTTGGATGTTGGATTATCTGGGGCATGGAATCATTGGAGACCTTTCAGGAGGTCTTGGTTTGTCAACCCATATTAGCCTGGAATCAGTCCACAGGTTCTCATCTTCTGTGGAAACAAAAGCAGAACCTTTATTCCAAAGCAACATATCTTTAGACATAAACTTTGAAGTCCAGATACCTTTAAAATGTACACAACACAATCCAAATTTTCTGTGTAATATCCATCTTTACATGGCTTATTTTTTACATTGGTTTTACTTTCTCTTTATTTTTTTATTTTTTTATTTTTTTTTTAGTTGATGCAATCTGCAAGAGGATTTATTTTAAGGCAAACGATTGTACAATTGGGCACCCTTACTCCACAGGGCAAGAGAAGCCCCGAACTGAAATCACACATGGTTTTTAAAGGCAAAAATCACAAGATTACAGTTTTCATACAGATCTATCTTTGATTGGTTCATGTCTAGGGACTTTCCACAAAGTTCGGCTTAATCATAAGGTGGGTGCTCATCACCATGGAGACTAGGATTGGGACATTCCAGAGCCAAATAATCATTATCACCTGAATGTCTTGTGACATTCCAGAGCCAAATAATCATTATCACCTGAATGTCTTGTGACATTCTGTGGTCAAGCAATTGAGGTTCTTCCCGAGAACTTTGGGAGGGTTTACACACACACACAAGGTCACAGTGACTTTCCCCAGAACTCCTGTAATTGCCCTAACTACAGTTGAGCAATTATCTCTTTACCAGAAACCTCNGGTTGTGGTGGAGCAGCGGTTGGGCAGCATATCTTAACAGAAATCTTGACTGTGATTAAACAGTAGTTTAGCAATTCTGCTCTGGCTTTAGCTTCTCGNTCCCAAGGGAGGGGGCTTCAGGCCTAGAGAGTATGGGGGTTTCAGGCCTAAGGAAAGTTGGGGTCTTACATTCCCCCATTTTCTTTTGGGGAAATTTTAAGACTTCATTTTTGTAGAAGAAAGTTTTGTCTAGTTTCATGGTCCCACAGCTGCTTATGAAATAACTACTCAGTGGCTTATATTAATTATAACTGCTTGGCCAATAGCTCAGGCTTATTATTGGCTAGCTCTTATACTTAAACTCAGCCCATTTCTATTAATCTATATGTCACCANGTGTTCCATGGCTTTACTTTGATTATTTTATTAATCAACCAATCAGAGCAACACATATTCATAGCATATAGAAAGACATTTNCATCAATAATTCAATTTTATCACTTTTCCCTTCCCTTTCTTCACTCCAGAATTTTCCAAGTCCCTTCCCTCCAACTCNTTCCATCTTCCCACACTCTGAAACTAATAGTCTCTTTTATTTTGATTATGATATTTATACATATGTTAAAAGGAGTAGAGATATTTAAATACCACTCCTTGCTAAGTTTCCCCCAAAAAGTAAATAAAAAAATTAAGAGTAAAGATATTATAACCACTTGAGCTCCCATGAGATGGGAAACAATTTTGTAATAAAGATACAGACAGGTAAAATGAGAGAAACCATGTCTTATGCATTTCCAAAGTCCTCATGAAACTCATTCATTTCTTGCGTGTAAGTGGTTATGAGAATGCTTGTNATGCTCTTGTGTTTGTGCCTGTTCTTACCTGCTGCATTTGAAAAAATAGAATAGAATAGTGAGTTCAATATTGTGATCCTTGATTCCACTATCTGCTTTATTTGTGTCACAGAATTGTTTTGGCTGAAATAAAATAATATAACTAGTATTGTGTTATTTAAATACTATTTGCAAAATTATGACAATAGTAAATTTGTTTATAAAGTTCTGCACTTTGCCACAGGAGAAAAGCCCCTTTTATGATAGTTTTGTAGATCNTTTTCATTCTAAAATATTATTTCTAATGTTGGGGATGAGCAGACATTTCTGGGTGAATATGTTACCATTAGGTCTGCATAAGAAGCTGTGTGTTACTGTGTAGTTTGTTGCTGTAGAAAACAACACATTTCCAATACCNAAAGAAAACTTTTTGCGTATGTTTACACACTGANATGATAAATATAGCAATGAACTCAGCCATCATTATTGGGCATACATCTGCTCAGCACTGTAAATGGTCTGTGATTGTTAAAGTGGAACGTGCCTGCTGCAGCATTCTGTGTTCCACCTGGATACCAGGCTTTCAGGTGATGAAAAGGAAAACACTATAATGAGCAGAGCCATTACTTCCCTTTGCCTGCGGGTGGAACCAAAACATTTGTTTTGAATCACCAATTCTCTATTGTACATGTGGGCATTTGTTTCTGTAGTGTTTTGTTTTCAAATCATTTTTGCAAGTTTTTATTGAAATGTCAGATCTCGTTACACTGGAACAACACCCTCATATGTCTTCATGACTACACTTGAGTGTGAAATATTCAGAAAATTATGTAAATTAAAGTGCATTTATTTTCCCTTTTAGTTCTCCATAATTGATAGGTATTGGCCTTCTCTTATAGATCTTGAAATGCTGTGTTGAACAGTAGTTTTTTTTTTCTTTCTCCTTAATCATATGTATTGCACAGAATCTCATGGTGGCCATTGAGTGACATGAACTTCTTAAAGAGAGATGTCATCAAAGGGTATAGAGAAAAATCTATTTTTTAGTATGCCTAACATAAAACTGAAAACAAGATATTGTTCCATTGTAGAATATTACATATGTCCTATATACTTAGGTGGAAATAATACAAATCCAGTTGCCCCAAGACATCATTTCATTTCCAAAATCACTTTAAATTCATGGTCTTTGTCAGTTTGATAGAAATAAATTAGAAAAAAAAAGTGTGGCTTTTGGTAAAGAACTTTCAGATACCACTCAGACCAAAGTAGGAGCAGTGCAACAAGTCTAGTAGTCACTCAAAAATATTTAGTGGATAGTTATACAATCTTTGTCATATAGCAAAAAGCATATATAATCACAAAACATGTTGCAAAAGCTATTTTAAGGAAAGTCTTTGGAAAAGTAATTTCCACTAAATGATAAACATGCATCTGAATTTTAATCTTTTCAGAAATGTATGCAACAGCATTGAAACAGGGAATTAACTAGTTCACTGGGGTAAAAGAGTTAATGGAATGTCTGTGTCAGGCATAAAATTGATGTGACTTTAAGACTAAATTCAAAATGAGTCCAAACAGAGTGTCAAGGCTCTATGATGGCAATTAACATTATAAAGTAAAGTGTTTTATACAATGTGACAAGTCTAGGTGTGGCATGGTATTGGGAATAATGGAATAAATGCACAGAAAATACCATGGCTCCTTAGGTGAAGGAAACACCTGGTCATTTGATTGGCCTCAACCAACAATGAAGACTCAGCTCATAGCCAACTTGATTCAGGACACTGCACAAATAATTTCTCAACATTGATCTCCTCTTACAAAGTACAGGCAAATCAGCCTTGACTTCTTCCTGAAATCATCTCCCGTTTAATCAGCACAATCAGGTCAAAGTCAGTAATAAACCCATTTTAGCTGTGCATGCAAGTTTTTCTGGTTAACCTTATGATTTGTGTGTGTGTGTGTGTGTGTGTGTGTGTGTGTGTGTATCTGTATGCTTCAGAGGTAGAGTCCACAATGTAAGTTCTGTTCTTTCAGGTATCAAATTATCAAAAATAATTGAAAGTTTGAAAGCAAGAGTAATGAAATGAAGTAAATAAGATCAGTAAATTATTACTTTAGGTTTAAAAATTTTTTGAAGATAACAAAATTAATAGTTTACCAATGCAAATATAATTGTTAATAATATTTTATTTCTAACTCATGTGACCTTTTTTAAGAGATTCCATATAAACCCCTAAAACAAGGGACTGTATACTGTTAAACTTTAAGCAATTCATTATCTTGAAAGCAAATTTCTGAAAAAAGACAGNTTTTCTAAACTATGTAGCTCCCAGATAATATGCTATAAACCAAGTCTGAAAAATATAGATTATTTCTCTCAAAGAAAGTGGGGTTTATATTCTTCTGTAAGACTACTCTGACATAAGAAAGACAGGAAGGGTTATGCAGTGGTGGTGCACGCCTTTAATTCCAGCACTTGGGAAGCAGAAGCAGGAATTTCTCTGAGTTCGAGGCCAAGCTNGTCTACATAGTGAGTTCCAGAACAGCCAGACCTACACAGAGTAACCCTGTCTCAAACAAACAAACAAAAATTAAATAAAAAGTCAAGAGAGATAGGCAGATATATAATATACATGTTTTATGATAATAACAATGGAGACCAAACATTTGAAGTGAGAAAAGTTGTCCACCACTCAAATTTTCTATATTCAGTAACTAATATTAAAGAAAGGAAATGGCTTGAAAAACACACAGCATGTTTTTTATTTAAAGTCTACAATTTAAAGGTACTGCAGAGATTCTCTTCCCACTTGTAACCCCAAGAGGAGGTTCACAAAGTGTTGTTTCATAATCATTCTTCCTGGATTCATACAGATAAGGACATTGAGTATCTTGTCTTCAGTTTCATTTGATACTGTGCTCTATAGTTTTATATCAAAGTGACATAAGCTGAAGNCATCAAATAGTGAAGCTTAATTAAGAAACCTGCCTCCATAAGATGGGGCTGTAGATAAATCTCTAGGGTATTTTCTTAATTAATGATTTGATGTGGGAAGACCAAGCCCACTGTGGGCTGTACTATCCCTGGGATGATTGTCCTGAATTCAACAAGAAAGCAGGCTCAGCAAGCCAGTGGGAGCAAACCATTGAGCAGCTTCCCTCCATGGCCTCTGTATCAGCTCCTGCATCCTCCAGGTTCCTGCCCTATTTGAGGCTGTGTCCTGACTTCCTTCAATGATGAATAGTGATGTGAAAGCATAGGCTAAACAAACCCTTTCCTTCCCAAGTTNCTTTGGCCATGGTGTTTCATCATAGCGATAGTAACCCTAACTAAGACAGATGTCAAGGGTGGCTAGAAGTTCTCATGTACTTGAACATGNGTAGAGACAGAAATATAGGAAGTGAATCAGGAGATTCTCCTAGTAAGAGCTCTGGCAGAGAGAGTGATTGTGGAGTTGGAAACTCCTGGGTGGATTCTACTAGATTATTAATCGTAAAATCAAAGGCACAGAACAGGATAGAAAATGGACCCTGCTCTNTATGTAATGTTTTGGGTTTAAAAACATATTTTAGTCCAATTATCTTAAAATGTATATGTGTACGCATGTGTGTGTTTGTACATGTTGTATGTGTGTCCATGTTTGGAGACATAAGGCAACATCAGGTTACATCCTCATGAACACAATATCCTTCCTTTGAGACAAGATTCCTGGTTGGCCTGGAATTCACCAATTAGAACAGACTGAAGTCAAGCCAGAACAGATCTTTTTGTCTCTGTTTCTCCAGAGTATAGATTTCAAATGTAAACTATTGTACCTGGCATTTTTATGTGGGTTCTTAATCTCAATCTCCCNTCTTGGTGTTTGCCATGCAAGTGCTTTACTCCCTGAGNCATCTCCTAAACTCTGCCACCTTATAAGAGTTTTCTTATAAGTCCATGACTGGCTGTGGTAAATTTTTGGAAGTCCTCTTGACTTTGCTTCCAAAATGAAGATTTTACATGCATGTAGTATTGGCTAGTTCAATTCTTCAATTATGTCAACCATGTATGATACATTAGATAACCCAGGCACTTTTTGTAATTCCTTTACAGTACACCATCTCCTTTGCAAATCAGATAGACCCTCACTGCATGTATGCCGAAAGAACAAAAGCCCATTTGTAAAATGGAGACAAACATTTCCTGATACAGTGTAGAATATATGTTAACAAGAACCAAATATATAATACTTTAGTAATGTACTGTGCTTAGTATCAATTAATATACAAGAACAATGAGTTTGTTTTTCTTTGATAAAATTTCATATATTTGGAGTAAGTAATTTACTTAAAAATTAAAAAGAAAAACATTTTAACCAATGCATAAAACCTGGAGCATCTTTAATGGTATCCCATATAAAAATTTTATTAATGCTCACCTTGTATCCAATTTCAAAAATGTTATTAATGCATACTTTATATCAAGTTTCAGTTGAGCTCAATGCATCATGCATTCCAGACATCTATTCTTTCCTTGTGTTAAACATTNCCAGGACTTGTCCATTCAGTTTTCTGGAATGCACAGCCTCAGTCTGTTTGCAGGAGTACCTCTGCTGTGTAGGAGACTCCNACAGCATCCTTTTTTTTATCTAAATATGCACCCATTGATTGACCTTTACTTATCCTGGCTAAGAAAATCACTTCAGGGGTGTATAAANGAAAAGGGGTTTGGCTGTAAGAAATTGCAGACANCAAACAGAATGAATAGTTTTCAAGTCAAATTTAAGAGAGTTTTGCAATCAATGTTTCTAGAATGATTTAGTTGTAGAGTATGAAAGAAAAGTTTCTTACTGTTCTGCGTAAGTAATCAATTTTAAAACTTGAGAAAAGCTTATTGAATTAGAATCTGATTCAATCAGGTTTAAAAAAATGAAAAATTTAAATACCATTTGGACATGATTTTTTATTTGTGCATAAGAAATGCATAATATTTATTATCTAATGAATGTTCAGTCCTACAGGTATTACCTAATTAATTTCAGTATAGAGGATGATGATGGAAATACAAATTTTAAAGCGTATTAATATTTGATATATATATATACATACATACATATATATATGTATATATATATATATAGTATTAACACATAACATTTTTCCAAACTTCTATGGATAGAAAAATAATTCATTGTTTCTTACAAATGTTTCATTCTTTGTTACATTANATGATAGTTACCAATCATTTCTTGTAAGACTTTTAAATACTTAATACAACTCCTTAGCTGAATAGCTAATGCTTTCAACTGCATATTTATTTATTTATTATTTACTGACTTATTTTTTGGATCACAAGGCAAGTAAGCCAACATTTAATCATACATTCTAAATAATGCAACTCCTTTATGAATGAGGTAATAAAACAGATATATTTAATACAGGATGGCAAAAGTGTAAATAGTTTGTAGCCCACAACTAGGACTTCATTCAGTCTCCATCATTCACTGATTTAAGCATAAATCAAGCTTTCTCAGTAAGCAAACCCAATGTGGGATTTAATCAGGAACAGCAGATTACTCCTGTATTTGGGTGTATAAGTATTAAACTTTCAAATTCTTTAGTGTAATTCTGCTTGAAAATTTGAGCTGAATTGCTTCCATTTCATTTTTTCAATGTTGTCATTTAGAAAAGGTTCTGAAGAAACTCTCTTGTCCAGGAAGACTTCATGCTATGATTTGGAAACAGTCATTTTCAGTATTACTTTATGATGAAACTATCTTGACAGCTCGACTGGACAGAATGAAGAGGATAATGCTCCTTTGAGTGAGTGGCTGTGCAGAACTTCAGGTAAAAATAGAGCTCCTGAGACTACCCTACTCAAGAACAAAGTGAACGTGTGTGCTGAGACTGTNACTTTTCAAATGTAATATTNTGCAAATCACCTTTGTTCTCTTTCTTATTCTCCTTTACCAAAGCAATGTCTGAGCTTTGCTTTGCCAGAGGCTAAACNGAGGTGAGGGAAATTGGAGAAAGGGTCAGCTTCTGCTGCAGTCCTGAACTTGTGCCATGTGCCTGCATAACTCTTCAGGAAAGATGCAGCCTCTGTCAGGACAGGTGGTGCTGGGGTCATGACTCAGTCTGGCCATGTTCCTTTCCTGATGATGTGTTAGAGTAACTAAAATGATGACAGCCAAGGGAAGACGGAAACTCTTAAGCAAACACACTCTAATAGACGTCTTAAATATTGTGACTGATTTAGTTACTNTCAAAACAATAGGGTCTGGACTAAATCATATTAAAATATGACAGACTAAATAATGTCTCAGAGCATAAAGAAAATGATTAAAATGAAGAAGATAAAAATACATTCATAACATAAATTTTATCTTAATAAACAAGCAAAATTTTTTAAGAAACCTTTTTANTCATTTTACATACCAACCCAGATCCCTCCTCTCATCTCTCCTCCCAATTCCCCACTAGCCTTCCTCACTCCCCTCCAACCTGACCCCATCACCTCCCCAAAAAGGGTAAGGTCTACCATGGGGAGTCAGCAAAGCCTGATAGATTCAGTTGAAGCAGGACCAAGCCCCCGCCACCTGCAGCATCAAGGCTGAGCAAAAAGTCCCACCATAGGTAATGAACTCCAAAAAGCCAACTCATTCACCAGGGATAGTTTCTGATCCCACTGCCAGGTCCCCCTCAAACAGACCAAGCCAGACAGCTGTCTCCTGTATGCAGAGGGCCTAGTCCAGTCCCATGCAGGCTCCACAGCTGTTGACCTATAGTTCATGAGTTCCCATGANGTTGGTTCAGTTGTCTCTGTAGGTTTCCCCATCATGATCTTGATGCCCCTTGCTCATTGAATTCCTCTTCTTTTTCTTTGACTGGACTCCTGGATCTCAGCCTAGTGCTTGGCTGTGGATCTCTGTATCTGCTTCCATCAGTTATCGGATGAGGGCTCTATGATGACAGGGTATTCACCAACCTGATTACTGGGATAGGCCAGTTCAGGCACTCTCTCCACTAACCACATAATGTCTCCCTCTATCAAGATATCTCTTTCATTGCTCTCCCANTCCATCCCTCCCCCAGCTTGACCATCCCATTCCCTCCTGTTCTCATTCCCCATCCCCTCTCTTCCATTGTCCCACTCACCTCCAGTTTACTCATGGAGATCTTACTAATTTCCCCTTCCGAGGGCAATCCATGAATTTCTCTTAGGGTCCTCCTTGTTAACTAGCTTCTCTGGAGCTGTGGATTGTAGTCTGATTATGCTATGTAGAGCACAATTTTTATAATTGATTCTCATCCATGTTAATACTTATACATGATAGACCATATTTTCTTTTATAAAATTATTATTTTATAATAATATATATAATTATATATTATATAATATATTATATATTATAATATTTATATATATTATATATAATATAATTATATAACATATAATATATTATTATATTATATATAATATAATAATATATTATATATTATATAATTATATTATATATAATATATAAATATTATAATATATAATATAATATATATTATAATGCAAATATGACATTTATCTCTTGAAAAATGCTCTTCTACATTAACTTTATCATTGGTGGGGACAAAAGTGTCAAAGAGTAAGAGTCTTCTGATGGTCCCACAGTTAATACACACTGGATTCAGATTTCATTACTCAGACAGTCTTGAATAGTGTCTACACATTTAACAAATTCACTGTAGAAGTTAACCACTCAGAATTCCAGGAATGGCATGAAATCAAATGAAAATTTATATAGAAACANTTAAAGTTAACGATCATTGAATTTGAAGAGAAACAAATCAGTCTGTAAGGGTATGGTAGAAGGCCNTTATTTGAGAGCATATTTTTGGTCTGTGAATTCCTAAGAAGGAGATGGTGCTACCTGTGTCTCTGGATTGGGTTGCCATAGAGATGCTGTGCTTTACGGTTGACATGTGGTACCTACTGCACATAGACTTGAATTTGCACTTTAACAAATACTGGATATAAATATAAATTTTGTTAATCCATAAATGACCTAGATTTCCCCAAACAGAATTTCTTTTGGATAGAAAAGCCATGAAAATTGGCATGCAAATTAAAGCAAAAAATTGAAAGGAAAAACCTTTCCAGTTTTTAACCTTAACCACTAATACACATCCTCAGTGGTGTAGCTGTGAAAAAATAAAGATAATGGCANTATATTCACTATGGTGACTGTAAGCACCCAAGCCTGTCCTCAAATTAATGCTTTTGCCACAGTTCTCCACCTCTGTAATCAAGATACACTTATGGAATTGATCGAAATAAACAGTCATGCTCTCAAATGTGTCCCCAAATTATCCTTAATGGTAAATGTAACAACAAAGCAGCAAGAAAATTGCCTTGTTCAAGAACTGTATGGTATTTACAGATAAATCTTGGATGTAAAAAGATATTGTGAGGTCTGATGTCTTCTCTTTTTTCTAATATTGTATTCTTAAAAAAGAGAAAACACATGTACTTTTTATCTGCTTCAGGGAACACTCACAATTTTATTATCTATATTTTTATCTGTGCTCCCTGACTGCTCACACTGCTGGAGTGCCTGGCATTGGGGACAAAAAAGCAATGTACCGTGGTCAAGAGTAACTATCATTGCAGTCTCACTCTGAGCAGGCTCTTTGCCCAAAGTCCTAATTCAAGTGATAGGGAAGAGCTCTCCAGAGGTTGTAACGAAAGGCAATTGCAAATGTGCAGCCCACAGAATCATTTCCACTCGCTTTGAAGAATACTTAGGGAAGATTTTCATTCCACTGTTCTTTTTTCTTAGGTGCTTCGCCTCTACAAAGAAAGTGAAGCAAAACACTGCAGTGTTTGCCCAAGAGGCCAATTGAAAGAATGATAGATAATTGTGTTATATTCTTAACAATAGTCTCCAAGGAAAAGTAACCACACAGTGCTCAGACAAAAAAAAAAATCTTTTTTTTTCTCTCTCAATTGTAATAGATAAATTAAAATTTTCACCCTGTTTGTGTTTCTATGTAGAAATTGTTTTGCATGATAAAAGTGATGTTAGATTTTTTCTTGCTTTAGCCTGTACCTAATTCAATGTTTGTATCACTAATACAATATGAATTTATAATATATAATATTTATATTTATTTATTATATAATTCATAAATTATATTTATTATATATTATACTTTAAAAATATAATCAATATATTGTCTCAGATTTTACACACACACAAATAAATATATGTATATATATTTGTACTTATATACATATATATATATATATATATATCCCCATTTTCCTTCAAATTTTCAAACATGGCTTCTTGTTTCACTGTTACTTCATATGTATATGTACATGTATTGACATATACATATTTCTAATTTAATGTCTTAATTGACATTTTTCATGACTTATTTTATCATTGTGTGGATATGGCAGAGGTAGGCATGTGCAGTAGTACTCCAGGATATGTGCTGAGGTTAGAGAATAATTTGTGGACTTCAGTTCTCTAATTACATTGTATGATTCCTTGGGATTGAACTCAGGTTTTCAGATTTNACAGCAAGCAGTTTACCTTGTGAGCAATCTCACAGGCTCATAATTTGTCATTTTTGATGTATAATAAAATTTGAATGTATTAAAATAATGTGCTTTAAGGCAATTTTGTCTATATTCTTCTCACGATGTTCCATAGCCTGTTCTTGTTCCTAATTTCCTACTGTGCTCAATATATTCATGTGTGTGTTGTGGACAGACTTTCAAATGTTCCCCGATGATTCCTCCATTTTTAATCACTGTGCAATGTGAACATTCACTTATGCCCACTATTATCATAAAATGTACGATTGAATAGGCACAAGCAATTTTAGTTCTAATTATGAGGTTTAAAGTTTTTAATAAATTTAATGGCAAAATATTTTAAAGTTAATGATGCAATAGTAACTCAATATTTTCTTCTGTTATTTATGTTACTCTAAAATATTTCTCATAGACACAAAACTAGAATCAAGTAAATCCAAAGCCATGAGTCCATGACTCAGGCATGTTTTAAGATTATGTTCAGTTATGTTCTAGCTTCCAAGTCTATTTTTGGAATATTTTCCCAATACTATTGTGTAGTTGATTAATTATTTTCTTGTTTGATTTATAATTAATTTGAGACTTTTTAAATTTAAAATACATTCTTTAATTTAAAAAATATTAAAATATTATCAATATATGTGACTTGAGATCTGAAATCCATTAAATTCATTATCCCTTTCTGACCAGTTCAAGTGCAGTAAAATCTCTCANTTCTCATCTTGCTCTCCCTGTCTTCCATATGATTTAATTCTAATATCTTAACTCTATTTGATTTCTTANTGCTGTACACCATTCACCCTTCCTTAATCTGTTTTATCCTACAATTTAACAATGTATTTTCCTTTCTTTCTGCCTTCTTGGTAAAGGGATGTAATTCGAGCTTTTGCAGTGTACCCTGAGAAACTGCAAAAATCTCCNCCTCCTTCTGAAAGCATGCTTGTTTTTCATTCCTCTTGAGTGATGATGTGAATAAAAACAGTTTCCTCTTCTCNACTGTCCTTTGGGGATTTCAAGAATACCTTGAATGGTCAATGTGTGAAGCAGAACCTGAGATTTTATGCTTTCTCACCTTCTTGCTCAATGGGGTTTTCTCCTCCATTGGTTCCAGCCTTACCGACTTGTCTCCTTTTTGAGATACTTTCTCACAGGCTTGTTGACTTTGCCTGCCACCACCACCCCCAAGTTCATGTTTTCCAGGCATCNACATCATAATTTCCTGTCTTTTCAGTTGAATACCAAAGTCTTAATGTAGGCGGAATTTTCTGTCCTGCTAGCAGCTCCCAAATAAACACACTGAAGCTTATATTAATTACAAATGCTCAGTCAATAGCTCAGGGTTATTACTAACTAGCTCTTATAACTTAAATTAACCCATTAACTGCATGCNGTAAAACATGCAATAACAAATTAATCTATGTTTTGCCACATGGCTTGTGGCTTACCTGTCCTCCAGCATGTCTTGCTCCCTCTGTCTCTCCTGGTCCCTCCTCTTTACTCCACCCTTCTTCATCCCATCATCCTGAGTTTGGTCACCTTGCCTATACTTCCTGCCTGACTACCATCCAATCAGCATTTTATTAAACTCATTCTAGTGACAAATCTTTACAGAGTGCAAGAGGACTGTTCCACAAATTCCTAATGATAAGAATTCAATTTCATTTGATCCTTTATCACATATCCATATATCAGAGCCAATCACAGGAGGAACACTATCCCTGCACCTGATTCCCAGCATTAGTAATTGGTTGCAGTTCAGAATACTTGCATTTGTTAAAAACAATGAAAGCTAGGAATATTGGTAGAGTATTTGCCNACAAATAAAGCATGCAAAGCCCTGGGTTTGATTCATAGCACTACATAAGCCAATTTTCATGNCNCATGCCTATAATCCCAGTAGTCAGGCAACAAATTCAAGAGGACCATAAATTCAAGGTCATCTGTGGCTACATAGTAAGTTTAAGGCTAGCTTGNAATATCTCAGACCCTGTCTCATAAAACAATGCCACCTTGGTAATTGTAATTTGAAGTTAGAGCAAAGGATTCTCATTCAGATTGCTTTCAAATCACAGTGGTATAATATATCAGATTTAAATTTAGGGAGTCTGAATAACATTCTCTACAGCTTGTCCAGTTTGTTCCAGTGTATAGTGATTGTTTTGAGCAAGAGAATTGGCTAATTATANCATCATGACACTGAATATTCACTCTTTTTTCTCTCATAGTATCCCTATCTTCTTCAGCACTATCATTCTCTTCTCATCTCTAAACAAATGACACTGGAGACTCCTACAGTATTGTGGTTTGCTTTGTAATTCTACAGGCTCTCCAGTACTCTCTATTTGTGGGACTACTTATTACTTATTAAATGCTAAATTGTACAAATAGNGAATGTGTGACACATTTTCAATTCTTAACTACAGCTTAGCTGCCTTGATTTATTGCTAATACTCCTTAGAAGTATTTCTATAACTGTTTCTTTTTACTCTATGTTTTTGAGTTTCATGTGAACTCTCCTCAATCTACCTTTTAAGATTCAAATTCTTAACTCAAGTAATTTTGTTCATTAGCATGAGATATAGAACTTATTTTCTTTGCTTATTTTTAGTTTTTAATTTGACTAAAAGATCTGAAAGTTATAATATAAAATTAATATTTTATTGATCTCCTTGAACACTTCAGATTAGAATTATTTTTGTCATTCTTTGGTNGTATTTTTGCATGCCTTATTCATTCCACCTCAAATCTTCTGGAGACACCCACATACTATAAGAGACTAGACATTGGAAAAGATCTTTGCCCTTTCAGCTTGGAAAACTCTACCCAGACTCAATACAGTCTTCGAGGGGCTATACATAGTCAGAANCACTAAGTCTCTTTTACTCTTGTCCGTGTACCCTAAAGACTACCCAAAGCACCCAGATTCTTGTCTGTATATGGAACTCTGGCACAGTGGACTAAAATGATATATAAAATACAAAATCAACAAGCTTTCTCCACAGATGTAGATCCTGCCACAAAACCATAAAAACAAAAAGAAGACAGTATATGCCCCCAAAGATGATCAATCCTGTAGTCATCATTCTCAACAAAAACAACTTAGATAAACTCATGAAACAAAATTCAAAAGAATTGTTAAAAATTGGTTCAAAGAGTTCAAAGATGACAATAATAAACACCAGAAATAAACTTTTGACAAACTGCAAATAACTTGCTGAATGAAATAAATAAGAAAAAATTTAAGAAATGAAAATTGAATTCAGTAAAGAGATAGAAATACTGAAATAGAAAGTCAAATTAAAATAAAGCTAAGATTTAAAATTAGTGAGTCTAGTGTAAAGCTTAGTGGAAATCTTCATAAGCAGAATGGATACTAAAGAAGGCAGAATAGCAGCGCTTGAAGACAAAAATAGAAAAAGACATGAAAGCAATAAAATTAAAAATAAAACCATAAGCAGAATATGTAGGAACTATCGGAACCTGAAGAAAAGAACAAATATATGAATTGTGTGCCTAGAAAAAATAAAAGAATTCCTGGTCAAAGGCTTAGAAAATATTTTCAGTAAAATTATAAAAAGAAAATTTCCAAATCTAGGAAAAGAGATTTACAACCAGAGTAGAAAGAAAATTTGGCAGAAAGAANAGAAAATAATCTCCACATAGAATGTTATAGTTCAAACATTTAACTAAAATANGGGGAGGGGTGTCTTGAAACCTACCAGGAGAAACAAAGCACANGTTACACACGAGGGAGGTTTATCAGAATGCTAACTGATTTCTTTAAAAATCAAAANAACTTGCTTCAAGTTATGAAAGACCACAAATACTATCCCAGACTACTTTTCCTGACAAAACTACCCATCATAATTGAAGGAGAAAAACAACTTTCCAATACAATATCAGTGCAAAATAGTGAATGACCACCAAATCAGCCTTTTTGAGAATACTGGGAGAAATAGTTTACTATGAAAAAAAAAAAGGATAATCACACTCAAGCTGTTATTCAAGATAAAACCAAAAGACAAAACACCACAAAATCAACAAAATGACAGTAGTTAATACATATCACTGAAGAATAATTCTGAATATTAAATTCTCAATTTTTCAATCAAAAGACACATGATAGCTGGTTGCATTGAAGAACAGGAGCCATTTTTGTTGTATACAGGAAAAACACCAAACTTTCAAAGATATGCATAGTGGGTACCTGTTCCACATATGACCTTGAGGTACCAGCCCTTAGGGAGNGGTCTTGTGGCTAGCTTAAGACCTAAAGTNCACTTATGCCTACCTCTCCTCTCTCCCTCTTGGGCTTGGATGGTGTGGACTGACTCAGGCAGCAGGAGCAGCATGGGACAGGACTCAGGTTTCTGGGACTCTGCAATGATTTTGCCTATCCTGTTTAGTGAGTTGTTCTCTCCAATATAATTGTAAATAAATAGTTCCATTATCAGTATCTGTGGATATGCACTATCTTANAGAGTGAAAGAATGGGGGGAAAGAANTGCAAGCAATTTGGACAGGAAACTGATAGGTGTTGCTATACTATCATCTGCCCAAACAGACTTCAAATGAAAGCTATCCAGAAGAGTTAGGAAAGGTCCCTTCATTCTGATAAAAGCAACTATCTACCAAGAAGATAATGCAATTTTAAACATACGTGCACCAAACACAGATCAACCAAATTTTATAAAGCAAATTATATTAGTCATGAAGCCACATATTAAACCCATCAAAGAAATAGTAATTTTAATACTCTGCTTACACTANTGGGCATGTCATCTAGACAAATACATAAATAGATGAAAATGTAAATGCCACCATACACCAAATAGACATAACAAGGTTCCATGGGATATTCCACCCAAACAGTATAGAACAGACATGTTTCTCAGCAATTTATGTAAGTTTCTCTAAAATAGACATTATACTGTAATACAAGCAAATTTCAACTATTTAGGAAAATTAAACTAACTTAATATGTTGTCTCTGGCCAGAGTGAAACAAAGCTGACAATTAACTTCCAAAATGAAACTACATTCTTATTTTTCACTCTGCTCAAAAATCAACCTTATACGTATCAAGGACTGTAAAGTGAAACTTAAACTCCTAGAAGTGAAGGTAGAGTATACACTANAAGATATTTAGTAGGGTCTTTCTAACTAAGATTCAAGTCTCTCTAGAAATGAGTCCAGCAATTGACAAATGTGACTTCATGAGAAATCAATCTTCTCTAGATCTTAGCCAAACAGTGAAAAAGCAATGAAAAATATTTGCAAATTACAAAGCCAATCCACTGAAGTGGGAGCCTAGAGAATGGAGAAAATCCCCTGACAGAGAATTAATATCTAAAATATATAAGAAACTGAAAAAAAAAACTCACAGCAATCCAAAAAAATGGAATATGGCTATAAAGGGAGTTCTCAAAAGAAGGAATACCAGTGGCTAGCAAACATTTTCTAAAGTTCTTAAAAATCATTAGCCTTCAAGAAAACTTAAAAATACTTTGAGGTTCTGTGTCATCCCTGAGTGATTCTAATCAAGAAATCAAATGACAATAAATATTGATGACGATGGGGCAAAGAATGACCCTGATTGATGGTTGGTGGGAGTACAAACTGGTATAGAAGCTATGAAAATAGTGGTATATTTATATATTAAAAAACTAAGAGACATGGATACTATTATTGCATAGCTATTCCACTCCTAAGCATACTTCAAGTTCTCCATATTCTGCTAGAGGTGGAGATATAGTTGCTCAGCCATTTCCTTAGTGCTATATTCCTAGCTAGACTATAGTAACCACAGAAGACAAAATACCAGAAAGTGGCCATATACTGTTGCTATAATAAAGTGGAGGTAGTAGAATATAATATATGAAATGAAGTAAAGAAGGGTGTGGAAATGTTTATGCATGACCAGGGTGGGAGATAAGATGAGGGGGTGAGGGAGTAAATAAAAATTAAGATGTGTATAAAACCTATATAGGGACATAATACTTGTAAGCCAACAAAAAATATACGTAAATTTAGTATTTAGTTTTAGAAAGCAGGCAAAGCGCATATTGCTCTTCCTTTTATTTATTTAAAAAGGTTTTTTATTCATTTTACATATCAACCACAGATTCCCCTCTCATCCTTTCTTCCTCCCCCCCTCAGCCCACCCCCCATCCCCTCCTCCAAAACGGTAAGGCCTCCCATGGGGAGTCAGCCAAGTCAGGTCCATTCAGTTGAGGCAGGACCAAGCCTGTGCCCACTGCATCAAGAATATTGCTCTTCCTAAAATCCAAGGGTTATTAAAAAATCAGTGTCAGCTTTGGAACACCTCCTTATGAAAAACTGGCCAGGTAGGACTTAGTGGCCCTGCAGAAATGGCTGTCTCTTGTCACCCCTCTTGTTGTTTACCAGAACTAGTTGATAAGATCCTATTTCTAAAGACACCACACATTTTCATTGCAAGAGAAATGCAATCAAACTAGGACTTGAACTGGAGTTGAAAGCTGGCTTCTGGCTTCTATGGTCCTGAAAGATGCTATACAAGCTGATGGAATATACATGTCAGCAATGTTCTTAACAAGCTATGGACACTAAAACTAAAATGCCGACTTGCCAGGCAAGCTGTACTCACTTGTGTAANTATGGAAGGCTGTNGTGGGATTATCCAAACTTTCTCTGATTGTGTTTGTGCCCTACTCTGAGGGAGGGAATTCAGGCCTGGTTACTGCAATCCTAGTCAAAAGTTCATGGCTGATGAGATCCCAAGGCACAAGTGGAAACTTACTATTTTGGAGTTACATGGCTCCAAACTTCCTTATAAATAATTGTGCTTATATCTGTAGACAAATGCTTTTCTTGGTGTTAGTTAAAGAANATTTTTTATGTAGTGAACAGTAATAAATACAGACACTCATGGCTTCAATGGATGTTGAGAATATTTGATGGTTAAATGTTCAACCCTAAACACAATATTTTCATCAATACTTCTAAGGCTTAGGGAATCTTGCATAAATGAAGACTAAAAGAATTATAAGAAAAGGTGAAGGGTTATGAAATGCTATCTTCAGGGCATGATGTAGATATTATAGTCATGATCCCACAGCTGCTATGATTACCTCCATTTGGCCTGCACAAACCTGGGCTTAACGTCAGCCTGTCATAACCAGGGAAGGGGATCCTGGGATCTCCACCTCTCTCTTTTGAAATATTGGCAAGATATTTGATTCTGTGAGAAGGATNCTTATTGTCTTCAATTATGAACCCATGGATGAGAACCATGCAGAGATCTTTGGTTAAACCTAGCAGGTCACAAAACAAAACCAAGAGACATGAATGTTCATGACAGTGATTTTTTTTAAAGGGTAGGTTGACAAAGTTGGGAGGGAGATAGGTAAAGATGATTGTTGAGAGTAGCCATACATACATATATATAATTGTGAGAAAAAATGTGAATAAAAACATTTACCAAACAAGATTTTTCTGAGTTGGTTTTGGTGGTTTTACCTGCTTCCTAATACACTTACATTTCAGTGCATGGCAAATAATGGTAATTGAAAGAGTTTTTCTCCTAAGCAATAACAGGAGGCCTCTTTTTCTCAAAACTCACATGGCACAAGAAGTACTTGTCTCCCATCCTTGGGGCTCAGAGAGAAATAGCAANTCCAAGAAAGAGTCATGAGCAGAGGGCAAGTCAATCTTCCAAAGTAAAACTGTGGTTTTCCAGGGACTTGGATTCTTGTATATTTTTTATTTAGTTAAATAACCCCTGATTACTCCCTCCGTTCTTAGATTTTTTTATTATTTAAAACAATTTTAAGTTTATATGTATTTTGATCATATTCTTCATCTCCACAAATCCTTCCAGATCTTGTCACCCTCCCTACCCACTCAACATTAAGTTCTTTCTCAAAAAACAAACGAAACCCAATACAACAACAAAACCTCCAAAACCAAACTAATAATAATAATAATAATACAATAAATAAAAAAACTCCCACCCCCAATAAAATACCAAACTGTAACTAAATAAAAGCACATTCANAAAAATTGTGGAGTCCATTATATGTTGGTCAACTACTCCTGAACATAAGATCTGTCTTGCAGTGATTGATATAACTAGCTTCATTCCATTAGAGAAAACTGATTTTCCCTCTCCTCATAGGTATAAATGACAGTTCAGCAGTTACCCTTTACCCNAGTGGCTAGGTTTGCATTCATTCATTTTTAAAAATATAACAAAATAAAAATAATNAGATAAAATAAAAATCATCACATCAGAGTTGGACAAGACAAATCAACAGAAGGAAAAGAGCCCAAGAGAAGGCACAAGAATTAGACAGCCACTCTTTCACATACTCAGGAATCCCTTGAAAACACTAAACTGGAAATCATAATATAAGCACAGAGGACCGTGTGCAGACCCATGCAGGCCCCGAGTGTGCTGCTTTGGTCTCTATGAGTTCATATGAGCTCGGCTGGTGTTGATTTAGAGGGCCTTGTTTTCTTTTTTCTATTCCAAATATTTTTTTNTACAGTGTTGATTCCTTAGGAAACTCATCTGAAATTCACTGTCCCAAGATGAAGACCCATTTTCTTTACTATCTCCTGGCCAATCATCAGCACACTCCACTGTTCACATGTTATTTGCTCTTTTTCTTAACTTTTAACTTTAGCCTTTTAAAACTTTATTTTTGAGATCATAATATAATTGAGTCAATTTCTCCTTTTATTTCTTCCCTCCAACCCATCTCATTTCCCCCCACCTTCCTTTCAAATTCATACAGAAAACACATGAGAATTGGTCTTCATTGCTTACTGGAAAAATGGCCAGCTTTGCATGCTGAAGCAACATGCCTTGCTGGAAAGGATGTACTGTTAAGCAGCATTGCCCTTACCTCTGATGGTCTCTGATGAGTGATGTGCAGAGTAGATAAAAGCAAAGTAACTGCTATGNGGCATTTGCTTTTATTACTGTAAATGATATCATATGTTTGCATTTACTTGAAAGTTGATCAAATGTAACAGGAGACAGTGTTGACAGATGCTGAAGAAGTGTTAACCTCTCCTTTCATCTTTCCTGCTTATGTGTCTCTTGTACCATACCCGGGCTTCTTAGATAGTTT
>LZPO01044862.1:10928-23271 GCA_001675575.1 Neotoma lepida | reverse complement strand
GAGCTGGCAGAGTCTTTGTCTCAGGGAGCAGCTGCTGTCTCAGAGGATGGGTCCAGGATTCTTACATAAGTTATAAAGATACCTCATCATAATACTTTTTTTGAGAATCCTATACTAACAGCAGGGTATGTCCCATGCTTTCTTTGAGTTTCTACTAATCTCTTAAAGTCTATACTAAAAATGCATTTTAATAAACTCACAACTCTTGTAATGGCTTGTCCAGAGTCACNCCCTAACATCTTTAAATTTTATGCCATAGGCATATGGCAGCCAGCATCCATGATCAAATAGGATCAAGCCAACACAAGAATCTGTCTTTGTTGTACCTGTTTTGTGAAACCCCCAGAGACCACCAAGGAGCCGGTTTCAGATGTAAGCACAAGTCCTTTAATTGTCAGGTTCAACCTGGGCCACCGCCAGGCAGATGGAGGGAAATGCAGTAGCGGCTGTGAGCCCAGGTGTAGAGAGTTTTTATAGGGAAAAACCACAAGCCAGGAATTACATGCTTTGGCAACTTGGGTTGGGTAGAAGGGATATNGGGCAAGGTGATTTTTTTGAAACTATTGGTCTGGACTTTGGGTGAGAAACCATATTTGAAACAATTGGGTTAGATTTTTTTGGCAAGGAACCACAACTTGCTGAGCAGGATTATCTAGATAGCTTCAAAGGCCATAAACCACAGAGTGTCTACAGGAGNGTACTGTCCTGTATCTGTTCAAGTTGTCATGGCACATTCTTGAGATCCTTCCTGGAACTGAGTATAGCAGGCGGTCTAAGATGGTGGCCCTTCCCTAAGATGGAGTCTGTCTTGCCTTCACATCTTTACCTGTGTCTAACATTGACATTCTTCCTGCTGGACTTGGGGTTGGGGGAGACCAACTGTTTTATNGCCTATACCCACAAACAGCATGTGTTTGCATGTGGAAACAACCTGAAAAACTTAGTGAGTACCTTCCTTTCTACAAAAAAATATGCTATGTTTTGATATCTCCCACTGGAGGTCACTTTTTTTTATCTTCCATGTCTTGAAGTATTGAGGCACACATGTGTGGGTTCATGAAGATCCATGGAAAGAAGACTCAGAGGCACCTTAAGAATGAATCTAGCCTTTCTCGGCTGCAGGGGGTCCAGCCTCTAAGGACTGAAGCACTTTACCTTTGCCCAAGGCATTTTTTTTCTGTTTACAGTTTAGCCAGTTGATTTCCATATGCTCAAAAAAACCTAAAAGGAGTTCCCAAAGATACAATGCCAAGAGCAAATTCCTCGATTTATCAAGTACCATGGTTTTCCGGGTTTCCTGAACCAAGTTTTGCATAGGCCTTTGATCCTTGGGAGACTCTCAGACAAGATTTGCATAGGGTGGTAAGAGAAACTGTGGGATGACTCATCCCCAAGAGGCTTGAGGGCCAGGNGGCCCAAACCAGTAAGATACATTCTGAGGTAAAAAAGATACATTCTGAGAGCCAGCCTGTGTCTGCCTAGGAGCCTTAGCAACAGCAGCTGAAACACAACCTGGAGATGACCTGGACCAATGAGAGGCAGCCATGTCACATCAGCAGATGCATATTCATCAGACCTTCCCCCAGGGTGGGGAGGAGGGTATATAAGGCTTGCCTCTTCCTGAGTAAACTGAGCTTGTTGTTTCGACATTCTCCCGAGTCAGTGTGTCTTGACTTCGCACCTACTTGGCCCCCTCCCCCAAAGGGAACAACAACACAGGACCCCTGCTACAAGAAACAAAATGTATCAGTTAAACAAAGGATAGATTAGGGCTAGGTGCCATTCTCTGGAGCCAGGCCAGGAGTAGAAANGTAGAAAAATATCAAGCTTATATTTTAGGTCTGTAGGTCAAAGGATGCCCGTTGCCTATCTGTAGGATCAAAGATGTTTCTTTTGGTTTCTTCTTTATCTTTTCCTCAAGAGCAGGCATGAGGAAAAGGCCTTAACCAATGTGTCCATCCCACCCTATGATGAATGCTTCCTGTATTTTGTCTAGTTAGCTTTAAATCAGTGGTAGAAAAATGTAGAATAAACCTCAGGGACAATCATTAGACCTGGGAATCAGCTGTAGCATGTACCACTTAATTCCAGAGTTTCTTTGGTTGTCAAAAGAGAGCCAAGACCCAAAGGTTTACAGGGATTCAGGGTAATTTTGGAGATACCTTAGGCACCAGGGATTAAGCTTCTTGACATGTAGGGTCAGGCCCCACACGATGCCTTGATTTGCAGTGATCAAGCTTTATTCTATTTTTCCCCGTAAAAAGGGTATGATTGCCTCTCTCAGATCTTGTATTTCTTCTTGGATGATCAGAAGGGGAACCCAAAAGCAAGACCTGCCTATTTTGACAGGACATGTTTAAGGCACAGGAAAACAACTTCCCTTCAAGAAACCAATTGGTACACTGTATAAATTGTCTCAGACACCAAAGGAATCCATCTTGGACATATGGTATTGGCTCTTTAGTCTGATAAAGGAAATGTAATGACTGTATCACATGACAATAGGGACATCCAGGAAACATGATTGCAGCCTACCTTTAAGCAAACACCACACACACACACACAAAAGCACAAGAGTTAGCTTACCACAGATATATCAGGAATACATTTGGAACAGGGAACATGACCCTGAGGGATGAAGTCCCAAAACAGCAAAGTAAGGAAATGGAGGAGAAAAGAGCAAGGAACTCCATGGTCTCAATCCAAGGAAGGGGGTCCATATGCCTTACCATCAATGATAACTGAAAATATGTCATTGGATCTTATTTGCTCTCTCTATGGCTCCTGAGTCATCTGGGACAAGAGCCCATGAAAGAGTTGGGGTGGGCAATTGTGTACCTGTTGGCACTGTTGCTTTTGTATCACATAGAGAAACTTAGAAGGAGAAAGCATTCAATGGTGCCATTCATTTTCATCCAAGTGAAATAATCAAGGTAATGCCATCCTGTCCCAACTTTGTGTCTGCCTGGTCACTTCTTAGCCTTCCAACCCCCAACAGATATTTCTGTCTTGGGAATGCTTCAGGGACTGTCTATGACCTTGACAATGGTACAAATGTATTATATAGTGTCTGGAAGATCCCTCTGAGTGTGCAAGGAAAGCAAATGTTAAGAGGCTGCTCTAAATCCCTCACTAATATAATATACCCCCAGGCACTGATGTAATTCTGTTTTTAAAGAAAAAATACATGGTACCCCTGAACTTGGGCACCAAGAGACTTTTCAGAGTGATGAGCCCACTCTTGGTCTGGCCATTAATAAAAAAGGACTCAAAACTTTTAATTGGCTTAATCAGCATGGCCATCAGTAACTATCTCATGGATAGTGTGGACTGNGATATTATCTTTCGCATTCTGTGTTAGCAGGTATTTTAGTCCCTTAGAAACCGTCAAGTTAGAAACAGTTAAACNTGACTTAAAGTTTCAGCAGCCTTGTGTGTGTATCTACCCACTTAGATTATCAACTGCTTAGGTACCACATGATTTAACGTCTAAGTCAGTGGTTCTAACCTGTGGGTCACAACCCCTTTGGGGGATGCACATCAGATATCCTGTATATCAGATATTTACTATATTATTCAAAAAAGTAGCAAAATTAGTTAAGTAGCAATTAAATAATTTTATGGTTGGGGGGTCACCACAACACGAGGAACTATATTAAAGAATCATAGCATTAGGAAGGTTGAGAACCACTGGCTAAGTGCTGGTGTTACAGGGAGCTCACCAGAGATGGCCACTCAGACAGTTTGTAGCCAACTGAAAGTCTTTATTCCAGCTAGCTGGGACTACACTCAGGTATTCAGGACCTAAGTGTAACCCTAAGTGTTTAGGATATGGGGTTTTTGAAGGCAAAACACCCATCTGTTTATCTTGCTTGGCAGCTACAAGGGGAAGTTTTGGGCAAGGAAGCAGTTTAACAGAAGCTAAGATAAGCAGTTAGCTGGCGGGGATGGTTTGTACAACAGAAGCTAGCTAGGTTAGCTGGGGCATCTGAACCTCGGGCTCCTAGAATACAGTTGGGTAATTTCCCACTGAATTTTCCATCAAGATCAAATTTTAGTTAAATCTAAAATGGCTTTAGCAATACAAGATGAAGGAACCTCTGCACTGTCTTGCCTCTCACTGGCACCCTCTATTTTGACCAGGAACCTGTAGGCCTAACAATGTCAAGATGCTTTGCTCTCCTTTCTTTCCCTAATCATGATGATCCAAGGTCTCCACAGAACTGAGAGAATAGCAGTGATGTATGAAAGAAGTGGGAGTCCAGAATGCTCACATGTTCTGTCCTCAGAACTTTTAAGATTCCATCTGGGTTGCAATGTTACAGAAAACTTTGGGAAAGCTCCATGTTGGATGCTAGGTGTTATCAAGGAAACTGGGGTTCCCTTTCACAAGTTCTTAGTTTTTTAATAAAAGAATTTAAAAAATGGACTCAGAAGGAAGTCTGGGGGCAATTTTAGTAGTTTAAGAAAAACAACAGGGAATGGAGGTCAAGTAGATACATGATAGCATGGCCGAAAGGGAAGAGCACTGTTAGCTTCAGAAAAGAGAAAGCCCACTGTCCAAGAAAGCATGCTGATCAATATTGAACAGAAAAAGAGTTACTGTTACTTCCTGAGTAACTCTGAAAGCAGGCAGGATTAGCAGAGCTATATAGAGGNAGCTCTGGAAGCAACCGTATAGCAGCAGTTTCTGAGGTCAAGTATATTATCTCATTAGATAATTATTCCTCCTATCTCCTACCCACAAATTCAGGTGAATCAGGATTCAAAGGTGGTCTCCAGGAGAGGAGATTGGCACAGCAGAAGTAACTTTAATCTGAGTTTAGGTCCCTAAAAGGTAAGGGAACAGCTTAGGCTGCAGGTGACAGCATGGAGTTGGGCTTCTGTGTCACCACTGACTATATATGTGTGTGTTAATTTCATAACTTATGACCTTGATACCAGTAATAACGAAAATCCTATACAAACTATAGAAGAAAAATATATGCTNGCAAAACATCAGAAATGAATGTTTGGCACAATACTAACCACTCTAACCAGCAGCACTAGATAGAAAAAAATTCCCCTTTGAACTTGGATTCATTCTAGGTTCAAACTTTGTAGTTGNCACTTTCTAGCACTGCTCCCACAGAGATACAGGGGTTGTCATATTGACAGCAGTCCTTCTTCTGGGTGCTTTTCAACAGCACTTTACTAAAAACACAAACATCTCCCAACATCTGGGAGTTGTGAGGACTGTCTTATTCCAAAAGGATATTTGTGAACCTCCCATCAGACTGTGAAACAAGGCACCCAGGGAATTGGAATCTCCCCTAGGAATCACACTAGAAGAAAGAGTGGAAAGGGACTGGGATTTCAGTGCCAAGATAATTTGTCATATCGTCTTGCAGGAAAGTCTTGAACCAAGATAATGATGGGCCAATGGTAAGCGGAACCACACTTTGCCCAGAACTCCTTAGACAGGCATAATAACTCTTGCCCTCTATTTAAATCTAAACTATATGTAAGTATCTAAAATGGGATCAAGTAGGAAACTCAGTAGNTGATTTTTGTTTAGAATTAACTTCCTGATAGTATTTTCTTAGCCTTTATAACCAAAATAGATACATAACGTGCTCTCTGATAAGCTTGATTAATCTGGGGACGAGTTGTTGGGGGTGCTAGAGAGGATTCAGAATTTGACACATGACTGAATGTTATTGGACTTAGTGTCACAGTCTGTGCCCCAACAAGCCATGTTTGGCTACCTGTTCTTGATAAGCTAATTAAAAGATCCAAATCAACAGTGAAAGGAAAGAAAAGGCGATTTTATTCAATGTAGTCACAGAGGGAAGAGGGACAAAGATCCAATGACACCCCTAAGTGCACCTTCTGGGTCCTGAAGTGCAGTTAACAGTCCTGGACCAATCATTTGGTTCTATCCTCTGGCAAGAGGGTCTGTCAAGTTGAAAATCTTTTTCTAGGAGAAAAGTTTCCTGTCTGGCTCAGGCTTTAGGCTTTCTCCCAACATGAGATTTTTCTGGAGAAATTCCAATTCCCTGAGGCCTATCTTTTTAATAGTAAGATAGCCAAATTGAGGCGCACAAGTGTCACTTCTGAGTATCTTCATTTCTGCCATGCCAGTTACACAATGAGATGGCAAAAGGATAAAGAAATGATGCCAGCAGTTAGCTCTCCTTTATCACTGATTACTGGACATAGTCCTGTGACTGAGCATGTGACTTTTCTGGAGGTTTGTTCTATTATTAACACTCCAAGCAAAGGCCTCCCAGAAGTTTCCTTGCAGTTTCTTTAGTTCTGCTGTATNCCTAACCTTTAGACTGTCCTGACTTGGCCAAATTTCCAACCTAAGTTATCAACAATATACCTACTTTTGAATATTTATTTATTCAGGTACACTGAGGGCTGGAGGATTTTAGATACTATAATTCTTTTAAATTCTTTTTAGTACGCNGACACATATACTAGTGTTTTTCACCAATGTACACTAGAATACATGTGTATTATATAACATTTATACCTTATGAATTCATAAGCATAAAGGGTTACATACATATAAATAATGATTAAATAAAGTGTAATAATAAAAATGAGCATCTGTGTACTCACCACCAGAAAAGAACAATGCCGAATGGCTCTGAAACCTCTGGAACATTTTCCCTGGAACTATTTTTATTAAATACATTTATGTATTAAAATTTTTTTTACAAGTACTATCTATAAAAACATATAGTAACTGTGAAATAGAATGAGCACATACAAATTAACACACTAGTAAGTGAGAAAAAGATAAGAAACAACTAACCATGGACTGAAGCCATTATTGTGACTTTATTACAATAGTTACAAACAATATTTTTGTGGTATACAATCATCACAATTACTCAAATTATATACAAAGATATTTATACAAGTCTACATAAAAAAATGATCCCCCAATCACATTATCAACAAGATTTTTTTCTAAAAGTTATGGCCAATAACAAAAAAAATTCACAGTTATTCTGCAAATACNTTAAATGCAGAATCATATTGCACATAAAACAATCATAAATTTTATGTATATATTTTAATGTAGTTTTCCACAAAATTTATATTTTCATGCAATACTTTACTGTATATAGAATGGTAGAACTAGAATAAACAGATTAACTTACAAACTGTTACAATAATGGCCACAAAATTAGAATTATTTTAAAGTAATATTTAAAGTTATGCTGAAAAAAAATCCAGTGTAATAAAACTTAACGGACACAATCAGATTTTTCACAGATCAAGCTACTATTCTAGTGTTCTTCTTTGTCTTTTCCTTTCTTTTCCTTTTCATCCTGCAGTGCAGTGCCAAGTTTTTTGATGAGAACAGACAACACCTTGTCCAGTGGGTCCATCACTCCTCTCTGAAGCCATTTAGGAATAGTGGTCCTGGCATGGTGAAAGCCCAATTTTTGAAGAATATAATCAACACCTACTGGATCAATCTTTCTTCCAGTCCAAGAAATTAACCTAGAATAGCAATTAGAAATGGTCACTGTCAAGATATATGATGCATTTGCATAGCCCTGAGAGTAGGTCCATGAACATTATTGCATTCCCTTTAATATAGTCTGGGTAAAACACTTCAGCAGATATGTTTGAATACTTGAGTCTAAAAGCCTGAGAACCATTGTAATAGTTTTCTGAAAATAATTTATTGGTGATGGTAAGTCTTTGACATATTAGATACAGCAATAATATTGATGGAATTCCGGTGTGTTTAATTTATTTCAGGCCTGTTACATGGGCATTTTAAGTATTTAAAAGGGCAACTGGTTAAAAGATTTCATAAGCATGTGGTTGTAGTAAGAGAAAACCTAAAATTTACTGAGTGCTATGTGCGGAACACGTTTTAAAGGAGAACCATTTTCTCCTTTATCTTGACATTTCCTTTCATGTGGAGGACAGGCTACTGTTGACTCACTTCTTGGACGTTCAGTCTATACAGACGATTTATCTGACTGGTAAAGTTAATTAAGGAACTGAGTGGTGTGGTAAGTACTTCCTGACTTTTTTGTGGGGGATGAGGGGNTACTACTTATATTGATCTGTTCCTGCCTCATTTCAAGGGTTTGAAAAAGGTTAGCCCCAGGCTCCGAGTGCTGCCTATGGCTAGGCTAGGTGAGTATACAGGTAGGTAGTACCATTTTTTTCAAAACTTTCATGAGGAAACTAAAGAAGAAAGAGAAGGAAGGTCTTTGGTGCTTGACTATTGAACTGCTCTGTGGTCAAGTCAAGCTTGGAGCCAGAGCTTGTAACAACATTCTTTAGTACCCTACACTATCGTCCTTTAGTCATGAGTTTGTTGANAACAGATTACAGTAACTTTTTATATTCACTTGAAATTTCATTTATAGTCAATTTAAATACACTCTAAAGACACTTAGTTCCATTATAATTTAGATTTACAAATCTAAAATGTATCTTCCAAATATTTTACTGCACTTGTACCNCTGAAAAATACTTACATTGGTCCAAGTAAGAGCAATGTTAAGATTTCTCATAACAAAGTGTTCTGCTGATTTGGTTANGGCAAATTTTATTGAATATACATTACTAACAAGCCATATCTGTACAAGCTAATATTTTGTTGTTTTGGAGTTATTTTGTGATACAAATATGTCTGAATAATAACTTAAATATATCATCTCGCAGAATATTGGGCTAGAGTCCATTTTTGGATACCNTCCAAGGATTTGGAAAGTTACAATTTGATTAATAAAGTAGACTAGAAACAATAGAAAGAACGTTAATCACGAACAATATACAAAGCAGGTACCACTAATTATAACATCCATTGTAATTAATTAGAAAATATTTTTGAAGATTTGACATGAAAAGTAGTTGGTATGTCATGACTAGAAAAATGTGACCCATTAAAAGAAACTATTATCTGATAGCATTAAGTTCACCATTGTAGGCATTGTTTAACATACAAAAAGACAGTGACACTATGAAACTGTCATAACATATATCCTGTAGGAAACTCTGATGGCTCCTTATTAATAATGTATGACTACTGTATTGGGTAGTTTTGTGTATCAACTTGACACAAGCTAGAGTCATCAGAGAGAAAGGAGCTGAGGAAATGCCTTGATGAGATCCAGCTATAAGGCATTTTCTCATTTAGTGATCAAATGGGAGAGGGCCCAACCTATGGTGGGTGCTGCCAACCCTGGTCCTGGGTTCTATAAGAAAGCAGGCTGAGCAAGCCACAGGGAGCAAGCCAGTAAGCAGCTCCCCTCCATGGCCTCTGCATCAGTTCCAGCCTCCAGAATCCAGCCCTGTTGGAGTTCTTGTCCTGACTTCCTTCAGTGATGAACAATGTGGAAGTGTAAGACAAATAAACCCTTTCCTCCCCAACTTACTTTTTGGTCATGGTGTTTTGTTGCAGCAATAGAAATCCTAACTAAGACAACTAATGGGTCTTGTTATTGTGGCTGCCTAAAACTGAAAAGTAAGGTCCTCACCATAAGGTGAAAAAAGACAACAGCATACTCCTCAGCAAACTCCTAGTGACTGACTGATCAAGAAATGACAACACTGGCAGATCATGGCAGCTGAGTTGCTCTCAATGTCTGTACTGGTTTTGCTTCACCTAGGGGACCTTACAAAAGCAAAAGAAGTGCAGAAATAGCAGCCAAAGATGAAAAATTACCTGTGACTGACTGTAATTTTACTCTAGGTAACCATAGTTAATCTACNTAAGATACTCATAACTTTCCTCACAGTATCTGTTGTAATTTGACTGTGAAATGTTCCTCATAGGCTCATGTGTTTCAACATTCAATCTCCAGATGGTGGCACTGTTTAGGAAGACTATGAAACCTTTAAGAGTGAAGCTGGAATGTGGGGGTTATGGGCAGGCTTGAGTTTTACAGTTCTGCTCCATTTCCTGTTTGTTCTTTGCTTCCTGACTATAGATGCCTCATGCCCTTCTCAGGCTTCCCTTTCCTACTTAAGTTGTTGCTTGTTGGGTATGGTCACAGCAATGGGAAAAATGACTAATACATAATATTAGTACTGAGAATGGGACTGCTGCTGTGATAATCTTGACCATGTGGTTCTTGGGCCTTTGGAACTGGTTTACTAGAGGAAGTGGAAGAGTTTGGAACTCTGGGCTGAAAAAGCCCTTCAATGCTACAAGCAGAGTTTAATAGGCAGAAGTGTAGAAGTTGGGGGTGCCAAAAAAAAAAAAATGTGGAGAGTGAGGTCTAGCTCATGAAGGGGATAAGGACTGTTGGGAACTGGGCTAGAGGTTATTCTTAACAAGAATTTGGCTACATTCTGTTTATAGTCTGAAAACTTGAGTGGGGCTGAATTAAAAAGTAATGGACTAATGTGTTTGATGGAGGAAATATTATAGCAGAACAGCATTCAGGCTAGTCTTAACAGGTCTATTGTAAGAGTGAACAACAAATGGAGAAGATAAATCATCAGTTTGATAGAGAAAGAAGTAAGTTTAAAATTGTACTAAGACTAGTGCTACGAAAGTGGCTGTAAAGAGATTAACACTATTAAAGAGACACTTTATGGTCTGCAATGGAGCAAGTGAAGAACAAGTGCCTAGGATATTTCTCTAAGGACCAGCACATAGAGGCAGATTCCTGTCCGAGGGGGCAGGCTACATTTTCAGCTTGCAGTATTGCCTACATGGTACTGTTTGTTTGTTTGTTTTGTTTTTTTTGATACAGNGTTTCTCTGTGTAGCTTTGGAGCCTTCCTGGAACTTACTCTGTAGCCCAGGCTGACTTCAAACTCACAGAGATCCGCCTGCCTCTGCCTCCCAAGTGCTGCAATTAAAGGCGGTACTGGTTTTGTAGACAAGAATGATACAAAGATAGGGGGATCACAGAGGTTTGTGCCAAGGCTTGAGGCCACTGAAGCCAGACAATGTGTAGCAGTATCAGAGTCTCTGCCTAGAAGCACCAAGAACTTACTGCATGAAGCTGTGAAAGTGGAGTGCAAGTAAGAGAGGAAAGCCTGGATAANGGAGATGCCAGGATCATGGGATGTCTCCTGAGCANAGCTGCAGGCATGGAGAACTGGCCCAAGAGAGAGGGTACATGTGTTGCAGGAAGCAGAGCTGAATAGTGGAGCCACTGAAGACCTTTGGAGACCTGGTTTCTGCCNTGCTAGGTTTCAGTACTGCTTTGGCCCAATCTTTCCTTGTTATGTTCCCATCCCTCCATATGTAATGGGGAAGGTTTACTCNGTGCCATTGTATAATTGGAAGAATTANCTTCTTTTTTGATTGTACAGTGGTTCAGTTAAGAGACTGCCTTAAATCTCAAGAGATTTTGGACTATTAAATAGGGTTGGGACTATGAAAACTTTTGAAGGTGTATGAATGCATTTTTCATTATGGGATGGCTATGAGCCTGTTAGGGGTGAAGTAGGTATTGTGGATTGAACATAAACTATGTTCTCCATGGGCTTGGTACCCAGTTGGTGGCACTGTTGAAGGCTGTGGAACCTTTAGAAAGTGTGAGTCACTAGGGGCAGACTTTGAGGTATTATAGCCTGGTCCCACTTCCTGTCCCTTCTCTAGTTCTGATTGTGATACACTGTGACCAGCTGCCTCATGTTGTGCCACCAGGATGGACTGTATCCCTCTTAAACTATAAGCCAAATTAAACCCTCCCTTCAACTTCTTGTCAAGCATTTGGTCACAGCAGTGGGAATAAGAACCAGTGCAGTAACTTTGGACATGCTGAGGTGTGCACACCCACTTCTTACCGAAGAGTAGGCTCCAGATGCCATGTGTTGCACATAAAATCTCTCCAGTCCACAGTGGTGTAAGTGATGCTATCTTCTCTATCTCTGTCAGAGGAATTATCATCATGCATAATAATTGAACTTTTTTGTCCTGGTCGAGTAGATAGAATTCGAGGTGGAAAAATGGCTACAATGAAAAAGAAATTATAAAACCAGATCTTACAAATTTTAAACCATCATAAGAATCACCATTGGCTCTATCATTTTATCTGTTACCATGCCAAGCCTCATTTAATTACACTTATTAAAAGGTATTAAAATAAGCCAAGAGCAATTACCAATTTTTAGTATTTCTGAGAAAAGCAAGGTTGCCACTGTGGTGGACTGTAGAGCTCACATATGTGACAGCAAGTGTAGGGCATTGTAATCAACAGAGGTGGATTTCCTAATCAATGACTAACAGCTGGGTATGCTGGTCACATCTATAANCACAGCTAAGAGACTGAGAAGACTGCCAGTTTCAAGCCAGCCTAAAATTTAGTGAGACTTTGTCTCAAAATAAAAATTTAAAAAAGGGCCAGGGGTTATTAATT
>LZPO01044861.1:0-24323 GCA_001675575.1 Neotoma lepida | reverse complement strand
ATACATATACATATACACTAGGATGTGTACAGTTATGAGTTTGGGAGTAAATCACTCATTAATGGGGTGACTTCCTAGATGTATGAGGCTTGGGTTCCAACCTCACACACTACTAAAGAAGAATTCCCCCCTTTTTCCAGAACTCAAACTTGGAGCTTGTACAAGATAACCCCCACTCTACTGCTGAGCTAGAGTTACATTTCCAGCCATCATGCCTATTTTATGTTTTATCTTCTGTCCTCATCATTTTATGATTTCTATTGCAATGGTATGACAAAGGACACCAAACCACATGAAAGTATAAAGCATTTTTTCAATGTATATTGTTCTTTGTGTCATTAGTTTTTCATTATGAAGTGGGGGGATGTCTTCCTTAATGGCCATCCATCTTGCTTATTAAGACAGAGTATCTCATTCAGCCTAGTACTTACTCATTCAGCTAAACTAGATAACCTAGAAACCATCCTATTTGTGTTTTCCCAAGACTAGGATTATAAATTTACATTGTGACACCCAACTTTACTGTCTGGGCCAAAATAAATTGTGTTGTACATATTTATTATTATTATTATTATTACTACTACTACTACTGTTATTATTATTAAGAGATTTTTCTATTCATTTTACATATCAACCACAGATTCCCCTCTCCTCCCTCCTCCCATCCCCCAGCTTTCCCTCCCAACCCATCCCCATTCCCACCTCCTCCAAGGCAAGGTCTCCCATGGGGAGTCAGCAGAGCCTGGTACATTCAGCTGAGGCAGGTCCAAGCCCCCCCCTCCCTGTACTTTTTTATAAGTTGTGCTTTGGCCATTACCAATTTTGCCATAAAATAGTTCTTATATTTATGAAGCTTACCATGGAGTCCTAATACAGATGTCAAATTGTTTTAGTGTAGTTTGTAACTAGGATTCTCTCTATCCTGTCATCATAATTTAGGCTGAACAATTGTGGTAACTTATGGAACTCACTAGAGATATGTAAATGGTCAAAGACCTTGAACATGGCTACAGCTTAAACCCACTGGTATGTTTAAAACATTCCTCCTCAGAAGAGAGAATTTAATTGCGCAACATTTAACAGACAGAAATAAATACATTTGAGTACTACTACATATACACATTTTCCTGTATATCAATATACATGATGAAAATGACAAAACATAGACTTAGATGTGGGAATCATTCTGAAATGCACTGATACATTTTGAATATTTAATTTTCATTTTCCATAGAGTTAAATATATCATATTTTGAATTTCATAAAAATCTTAACCTCATAAGTCATGAATATAAAAGATCATTTTTTTTCTTGTGACATATTTGCACTTAAGATGTTTTAGGACAGACATGGAAAGATTGGTGATGACTTGAATGATTATCAAGCAATAGAAATTGTCTTCCTGAATCTTTCAGGCTGACAAATCTGAACAGCCAAAAAAGTCTTGCCAACACTGTTTTCACTTTCTTTCACAATGGCACTTCTTTAGATAGATTATAGGATTTTAGTAAAGCATCGAAAGAAGGCAATATGTAGCCACAAACACACGGAGGAGGGAGGGGAAAGGAGAAATGATTTTATGAGGTTTATCTGTCTTTCATATTCATCACACTCCCATCCCCCTGCCTCAGTGCTACTTCTGCCCTTTTCCCATTAACTTAGTAATGCTTTTCAGCTTCCTGGTGATTGTGGGATGTAAAATTTCTAAAGCTAAGCTGATGGCACAAATGCCCTTTACATCAGTCATCATATCTCTGTGCCCCAAAGACAGACTTGCTTTAGTGACTTAAAATGCTAACATGGCATTGAGAACAGAAAGGAACCATTTCAGTGATGTATGGCTAATTTTCCAAATTAAATATACCTCTTAAAGTCAAACTTGGCTCACCACTTTACTTGTAAAACATTTTTATTTGAAAATGAATTAAAAATAAATCCCATGGGCTTATAAGTCATCTTGAACCTACATGCCAGATAGAGCAAATGTTGCATGCAAGAAAAGCACATGACTGCTTGTTTGCATCATTATACTGGGTGTATTTAAATTGAGATTTTTTTCCCAGTATTGTACGTCAGGAAAGTCATAAACCTTCCTTAAATGCATTATCACCAAATAACAAAGACTGCAATCTAGAACAATCCAATGATCCTTCAAGACTGGCTCTGACTGACTTTACTGTGGGAGTCTTTAAAATCAGATAAATCACAACCTCCAAAGATATAAATGGCTAAAATAGGAACAGATTACTCTGTGTGAATATAGCTCCCAGACCTCAGCTGCCATTATCATCTGTGAACCAAGTGTAGATTACTGTGTTGCTTCCTTCTCTGCCTTGGCCACCTTTGGAAGTCGTTGACCTCAAATGAGTTTGTATAGTAAAAAATTCTGTTGTTTTGTTGGTTCTTTAATACAAATATTCATTGATTTCCCTATGATTCTTTAACAACCACATTAACCCGTATATGCAACTGTCCTTTAGTCTGTGGTGCCACAGAGAAGGGGGCAGATCCCAGAAGACTGCACCAGCTTGTATCTGGTTATAGTTATCAAACAGAAGTGGAAAGATTCAAATCCACATTCCTTCTTTCACTGCCACAATAAAGTGGTGGTGCATGTTTCTTTCCTAAGAAAGCCTGAAATGTCTTCCTTTAGGTCTGAACTATAGTGGAGTATAGTGTGAACATAGATGAAAAGCACTCATAAATTTTTAGTTGAGGGAAAGACAAAGATGAGTTAACAATGTTCAGAAATTTTCAAGTAGAGACAAAAGTTGCATCCAAAAATCTATTAACACTGATCAATGGAGGAAGGTACGGCCCATCACTTCATATCTGGAGTATTGTGATTACTTCCGATGGTGAAACCACAAAATGGAAATATACCCAAAGAACTGAGCAATAAAAGGGTTTCAGAGCCCTCATACATGAAGGATCATAACTCTGTGCAGGGGCTAGGAAGGGAGCTCAGTCAGTAACCCTTACATTGCAAACACAGGGACCTGATTTTGTTCCTCCAAAACCCACATACAAAAAAGCCAGGCATGGTGGAATGCACTTGTAACCCCATTCCTGGATGGAGACGAAAGAGTTCCTGAGGCTCAACTAGCCAGGGAGCCAGTCTGGAGTATTTGGTGAGTCCAAGGCAATTAAGAGACACTGCCCCAAAACACAGGGTGAATGACTCCTGAGGAACCACAGCCAAAGCTGTCCTCAGGTCTTCACAGGCACGCACACACACATGAGCACACACATACGTGATTTACTCTCTGTCATTCCATGAGTGAGAGAATAAATGAAAGAGGCAAGATTTTATTCTGAATACAACATAATTTCAATAATTAAAATCATGCAAAAAAAATAAGAGCAAGCACCCTATAGATGCATGAACTCAAGAGGCTGTGGCTTCCTACCTATCAGAGATTGCATGGGAGAAATGTCCCTTGATTATCAGGATTTATTTGCTTATCTAGCAACTTTAAAATTAACTTGGACAGGGTTATTTGTTCCTAAGTCCTGGCAAGGTATACTGTACTTACAGTTTCACTCTAGGTGTGTCCTTTATCCTATAATTTTGTCCCCTGTGGAATGGATATCTGATCTGAACATTGTTGCCCCTGCCTTCTAGATGTCTTCCAGTGAAGTCCTTCTGTTCTCTAACATGCAAATATTAAAATCCAATCTATTTAAACACTAAAATGGAGGGGACTGAATAAAGCTAAGCCTCTTGCTTTCCTTTTAAAACATGAGTGTTAGGAATAGAGTCATAAGCACAGCCATGAGTAATTCAACCAGAGGTAGCTATTTGATGGATAAATCAATTTGCAGGAATATATTAAATGATTAATGAATCTGTCATATCAACCAGGACACTTGCTAATTGTTTTCAAGGTTCCAATAAATGTAATGGCAATTAATTGCACCTGCCGTAATTCACTTTTCTTTGGAGCTGACATGGAAGTCTAACTTCCATTTTTCACTAGTGAAAAGCCTTTTGTCTATTCTTGGGTTTTCTCCACACCTGCTTGATATACGAAAACAATATTTGTGTTTGCAGGATCCTGCTTATTAATGGCTATAAATTTAAAGCCTTCACAGCTGTCCCTATGAAGGTAAAAGATGTTTTTCAAGCTGCCTAGATAAGAAAGCAGTGTATTTACAAATCTCATTTTCATCTGAGTACAGTATATTGTAGCTCCCTGAGGCATGCCTTGATATCACAAAAACAATTTTGGGCAGATTGGAAGGGTTATTCCCTTCTGGGTCTCCAGCATCTGACAGGAGTTCAGAGTGGAGATCCTACTCTCTAGAGACTGGAAACTTCATGTAGCAGATGGGAGCTGACAGGCTATTTCCAAGACATGGAGGCTCCAAAGCAGGAAGCAGGTATGCATGAATGAGCAATGGGAGGTTCCTCATTTAAACTGGGAGAGGCAGAGCTCAGGGATGGCAGACAGTGTCTGCTGTGTCACAGTACCTTTGCCATCTGTCCCAGGAATCCGAAGATTGAATTATTCGGAGTGCTGAGCACCTCGGAAACAGAATTCATTTGACTATAACCCCATAGGGCTGGGGTCGTAATTCAGTCAGTACAGTGCTTGCTTGCCCTGTGTGGAAGAGAATCTGAATTCTAACTCCCAGAACTCACAAAAGAAAGAAAGAATGGAAGGAAGGAAGGAAGGAAGGAAGGAAGGAAGGAAGGAAGGAAGGAAGGAAGGAAGGAAGGAAGGAAGGAAGGAAGGAAGGAAAGAAGGAAAGAAGGAAAGAAGGAAAGAAGGAAAGAAGGAAAGGAGGGAGGGAAAGAGGGAGGGAGAAAGGGAAGAAGGGAGAGAAGGAGGGATGGACGGAGGGAAGAAAATACAGGCTTAGTGATCAGTCCTTGTAATGCCTCTGCTACGGAGGCAGAGACAGGTTACTGGGCCTCATTGGCCACCCAGAATGGCACACATGGTGAGTTCCCAGAAAATGAGAGACTCTATCTCTAAAACAAGGTACACAGCACCCAAGGAACAATAGCTAAGGCTGTCCTCTGTGAGTGCGCGTGCACACACACACACACACACACACACACACACACAGTTGATGCTAATACCCTAACTAAATATTAAGTAAGAAAGTTGGAGTAAGTGCATCTGCAATTGGCACACTATCTTCCCCCCAGCCCAGAATGGGAGCATCCTATAAGTATGGGCCCTTGGTTGGGTCATTCCTTCACTCTTTCCTATCAAGTTGATAAGTTTGCTTTTTGTCCTTTCTTTTCATGGAAATAGACTCTGAAGCCACAGATTTAAACCCTACTGACAACAAACATACTAAAACACAGCAATTACACAGGTGCTAAAAATGCCAGATACCTGTATCATTAAGATCATGTATTACTTTACGACAAGGCTTCCACAGTTCAGGACCCGGGTTTTAGATTTATGAATTCTGAGTTCCGCCCATATCTGTTGTGCTCTGGTTTAGAAATAACAAATAGTATGCTTTCCAACTTAGATTCCTTTAGTTCCGATACACACTCTAGATAAGCAGCCAGGGAATCAAGGGGAGGCTATATAAATGAGAATAGCAGGGACTCCTGCACCCAAGATATGGTATAGGGATGCTAAAAATGACGAGAGTCTGAGAATGCCAGTTGAGACCACAGGATAGTAGATATATCTGTAAGGCATATATCCTTGCTCCCGATCAGATAAACACAGTGACACAGTGACCCTCTTAGAACACAGCTAACATGTTTGTTATTCCCTCCTCAAATGCCTATTGGTGCCATATGTCACTGAGTTTAAAAAAAAAAAAAAAAAAAAAACCTCTGTCTACATCTCAATCATCATCTGGCCCCTATTATCTCTCTGACTGCCTCTTGGGTATGCCCTAGCATTTCAGTCTTTGCGCTCAGCACCTGCTCTGCCCTCTATCTAGTCCTCTCTTCCCCTGATTGGTCTATGTGGTTTCATGTCTCACCTCCTGCTTTATTGTTCATTATAGTATCTATGCTATCAAGTTTATCATATATTTTACTAATATTTTATTAATTTTAAAGGGTTTATTGCCATTTTTTTCTAACCAGATGATAAACTTCATGGGGTCTGGAAATTTTGTCTGCTTTTGTTCTCTAAATTGTCAATACCAAAGACAGCTTCTGGCACATGATGGTCCTTCTGTGAATGAATGAATGAATGAATGAATGAGTACTATCATATATAAGGGTTTCTCAGCAAGTGCATTTTACAAGGTATGTCTTCGAGCAGACAGCATCCCTAGCTTTAAAAAGAACAAGCTCTAGACCCACTGCACACACAAGAACCTTTAAGAATTGGCTGTTCCTTTTTCACTATTTGGATACATAAGTGTTATGTTCTGTTAATGGGATTCTTTTTAATCTTTCAGAATTCTCATTGGAATTTTTGAGATAACTTATGAAGAATTTCTTCACAAATTGCAATAGTAGGAAATGTTAATTACTCTTCATGGGTGTCACTTTCTCTAATGATACATTTTCCCTGTGGCTTAAAACTGTTTTTATGCTTTTCTAACTTCATCTAGAAAACCAAATCTAGGTCCCAGTGCCCCTCCACATGTGCAACCTCTCCCACTCCAACCATAATTTCAGTAGCTTAGAGTGAGAAGGAATAGGGTAGGAAGGGAGGAAAGTGGGAAATCAGCCCGTTAGAGCTGCCTTAGTGCCGGCTTCCTCCTCCTCTTCTTGACTTCCAGCTTCCTATGATGCTCACATTCATGCTTCTGGGGACCTTGGTCTCAGCCCAGGCCCCTGATGGGCATGGGATCAGTGGGAAAGGCTCCAGGGCCACTGAACAGGACTGGTCTAGCCTCGGCAGTCAAGCTGCCTGAGTTACCTGCACCAGATGGCTCTCCATGGGCAGAAGACAAGAAATACATACTTGTGTTTCTCTATGAGCGGGCAGCCTGCTTCCTCACTGAGCACAGACTGTGGTCAGGAAGGATCCATGGGCTCTTGATGGTCAGAAGCATGTTGGAGACACACAGGTCAGCAGTCCTGTTAAGCAACCTGATATAGACCTCATCAATGGGGTGGAAGATTTAGTCAGGAGGTAGACCTTGAGTGGGAAGACAGGAAGGCTCTTTGCAGGGAGAGTTTCATGAAAAACAGATCTCCAGCATAGGAAGTTTGCTAGGGGACAGAAAGTGACTTGCAGGTAGGTGAGGTTTTCCTAGCTGGAGAAGGAAGGCCTTAATGATATCTAGTGTCCTGCTTATTACCAGGCAGCTGATAAGATGGACAGACTGTCAACATTGCAGTTCATAATTTCATCCTCCAGTGCATAGGTCCCCCAGCCATCTTCCTTATCTCTTTGGGCTACACTTGCTGGGGTGGAGCCCAACTGTGGCAGCTGTGGTCCTGGCAAGGCCTGAGATAGCCACCTCTGCTCACAAGTTCCTATGATACTAGCTGCAATATGTGCTTACTGCTACCCTGCTTACCTACGTTGAGCCTGTAAGACATCTTTTGATACTGAGAGAGAATATGTAAAATATCTAATAAATTGCACAGCTCCTACTCAAAATAATTTGAAGCCCTCTTTGGGTAAAGCCAGATAGATACTGACCTTTGAACCCCAGAGATACAGCTCAACATGATTACTGCTTTGATCATAGCTCAAAATTGAAATTCAGATTCAAACAATTATTACCAGTACTCATGAGGGATTATCACAACTTTTCAAGCAATTCCAGAATGATAGTACCAGTAACTATGGTAATGATAAGCAGAGAGTACCATGAACACTCCCTTGAAAAGAATAGCACTACTTCTGCCACATTCTGTTTCAATGCAAGTATCTATGGCCACTGAGTGAGATGGCTCAGCAGGGAAAGGCACTTGGCCTCAAGCTTGATGACTAGAGTTTAATCCCAGGGACGCACGAGGTGAAAGGAGAGAGCCGACTCCCACAAGGTGTCTTTTGACTTCTACATTCTGCGTGAGCATGCACATGGTTCATTTGCACACACGCACACACGCACACCATGCACATACACAAGAATGTAAAATTAAAACTCAGATTCAGTGTATTTCACTGGTGACAGTGGCTCAAACTACAGTAGGGGAATATGTGGGAAAGGAATTGAGAAGAAATGCTTGTTTTACAATTCTCAAAGATGTGTGCTTCCCCAGCAAACAATGTCTGAATTACCTGATTTTGTTTCTGAGGACCATCTATTCAATGCCTTAAAATGAAGGGAAACAGAGGATCACTGTGACATTTAGTGATTGAATCATCTCACATTGTCTTTTTCAACATCTTGTTAAGGCATAATTTGCATACTTAAAATTCACCCACTTTAAAGGCACAATCTGATCATTTTTAGTGTATCCACAGTTGTGCAACCATCAAAACAATCTAAGTACAGGGTATTTTTATCACTTGGGAAAGAAGCCCCATGCCTATTACCAGTCGCTTCCCATCTGTCTCTTCTCTCAACCCTAATGACTACACAGACACTTTCTATCTCTATGGACTTCCTATGAGGGTAGTTCATAAAAGTGTAATCATAAAATGGCCGGGGCTTGCCATAGTTTGTATGCACAAATAATAAACAAGCAAATGTAAAAACCAGTCTAAGCCTGGCGTGGTGGTGCACCCCTTTAATCCCAGCACTCGGGAGGCAGACGCAGATGGATTACTGAGATTTCAAGGACAGCCTGGACTACATGGTGAGTTCCTATCTTATAAAAGAGAAAAAGAAAGAAAAAAAAACACACACACACAAACCAACAACAACAAAAAAACGTAATGAAAACCAAGCAGGCCACTAATTTACAGCTACTCAAGAGACTTGCAGTTGAGATTGCTGCAAATTTAAGGCCAACTTGGGCTACAGAGAGCTCCCTCTGGGCATTTTAGGGAGTGGCTGTCTCAAAAGATTAAGAGGGCTGGACAGTGGCTCAGTGGTAGAATGCCTGACTGGCATGTGCAAAGACCCTGGGTTTGATCCCCAGCACCAGAAATGAAGGAATGAACCAACGAAGGAACAACAGACCGGGGGGCATGGTGACCACTCCTTTAATCCCAGCACTCGGAAGGCAGAAGCAGGAAGAGGCAGGAGGATCTCTATGGGTTCGTGACCAGCTACATGGTTACTTCCAGGACAGCCTGGGCTACACAGTGAGATCTTGACTCAAAAACAAGCATCAATAGAGCAGCGGTGCGGGGCAAAACCTTATTGACTCCCAGTAGCTTTCTCTGCACTTTCCAGTGTGGGGTACACGCGCACGCGCGATCCAGATGCTCCGGGAACCTTTATTTACTCCTCACCTACAAGCATTCAGGAAGGAAACGAAAGCACACGCACAACGTTGATAGACAGAGATTACAGCCAATGAGAACGCTAAAGCCTGTAAGCTACAGCCAGTAAGACGGCCGAGGAAGTGACGTCAAGAGAACCGTCGCCCAGTAGGATAAACTCCGAGAGGACCAAAGCGAGTTGCTTCTTGGTTTGTGCGACGGAGAGGAAGCAAGATGTCTGAACGGAAAGTTCTGAACAAGTACTACCCACCTGACTTCGACCCATCAAAGATCCCGAAGCTCAAGCTACCCAAGGACCGGCAGTATGTGGTTCGGCTGATGGCCCCCTTCAACATGAGGTGTAAGACATGTGGAGAATACATCTACAAGGGGAAGAAGTTCAATGCACGCAAGGAAACGGTCCAAAATGAGGCCTACCTGGGCCTGCCTATTTTCCGCTTCTATATCAAGTGCACACGCTGCTTGGCCGAGATCACCTTCAAGACAGACCCAGAGAACACGGACTATGCCATGGAGCATGGGGCCACGCGCAACTTCCAGGCTGAGAAGCTCCTGGAGGAGGAGGAGAAGCGTGTGCAGAAGGAGCGCGAGGATGAGGAGCGGAACAACCCCATGAAGGTCCTAGAGAACCGCACGAAGGACTCGAAGCTGGAGATGGAGGTGCTGGAAAACCTGCAGGAGCTCAAGGACCTGAACCAGCGGCAGGCGCATGTGGACTTCGAGGGCATGCTGATGCAACACCGTCTGTCGCAGGAGCAGCGGCGACAGCAGCAGGAGGAGGAAGACGAGCGCGAGACTGCGGCCTTGCTGGAGGAGGCTCGCCACCGCAGGCTTCTGGAGGATTCTGACTCAGAAGATGAAGCTCCGCCTTCCCAACCACGGGCAGCAGCAAGACCCAACCCCACAGCCATCCTGGACGAGGCGCTGAAGGTCAAGAGGAAGGCAGAGGCAGTGGGCCGCAGGGCGCAGCTGGCTGGCTTGATTGTGCCAAAGAAGGTGAAGGTGGAAGCCAACGGGGCCTCAGAACAGGTCCAGATGCCTGCTGCAGGTGCCCCCGAGAGCATGAAGGTGGCCAGCTTTGCACCCCAGACACCCAGGGCCTCCTCCCTGAGCCAGCTGGTTACCTATGGGGACAGCGAGGACAGTGACAGCTGAGCCTCCATGGTGGCATCACAGACCCAAGAAGCTAGAGGAGGAGATGGGAACAAGGAAGGCACCCTCAGCAAACACCTCGTGACAGTGTCTGCCATGGGTCCTGGCAGGGTATGGATGTCCATCCCCGGGATGGACAGCCTGGTCCACTCCTTCAGTCCTTGGGTTATGGGGAACCTGTTGGTCCCATCCCTTCCTGCCACAGATCTGAACACTCTCTGACATGGGGCAGGGTCCCTGAGAACCATCTTCCAACAAGGTCTGGGGGCTCCATCCACAACACAATAATACTGTGAGAAAAAGAAGAAAATCAATTGACAACTATGTTGACCCGCAAGCGACCCTGACTATATAACCAGAGCTTAACGCTCACCTGGGATTTTGGCCACACACTCAGCCTGGGCCTGGAACCTCAGCACGTGTCCTTCTTTCACAATTTGGCATTTCGTTAGTCTGTGTTCTGGTACTGTAAGAAAACTGCCGAGACTAAGTCTGTTGTATAGATCACAGTGAGCCTGGTACAGGGTGACAGTGGAAAGACGGGCACATGTAGCCCAGACAAGCCTCCACCTCCCCAGTGAACCACCAAGCTGATCTTAAGCCTGAAATGTTCCAGTTGGAGTCTGCTTTTTGTCGTGGTATCTGCTCCGCCCATGACCTTGGGCTATACGGCCCAAAGGAGGCGGTGCTTCCTGCCATTGTATGTGACCTCTTATAAGGAGTTGAAGAAGGGTCAGATCCCTGCTCCTGCCTGTGAGGTGGACTCGGTGCCCGGTCAGATCAGAGGACGACTTCTGCTGTCTACTCTGTTCTGTAATCGTGAGTGTATTTCCTCAATTTATATTTTAATAAATCCCTATTACCCATTAAATAGACTCACATGGATTGATCGTAATAGGTTTTCCCTGGAATTCTTAGCTCTCACACCCTAAGTCCTCGAGCCCCTTCCCGAGACAAGAGCAGGGACACATCAGGGGCACCCTGGGGTCTGGTTGGAGCCCTCCCCACCCCCACCCCCACCTTGGCTTCCCCAGCTCTGCAGCTTTCATCATGTCCTCCATCAGCTTCCTGGGGGTCCTTGTCAACAGGAGTCACCTGTCCTGGGTGCTCAGAGAGACATAGCTGGATCAGCTCCCCCACGGCTCTCTGCCCGCCTACTGGTCACAAACCTGGCCGCTGTGCTGTGACACATGAACTGCATGGCAGGGGGAGGCAACACCATTGTGCCTCCAGCAGACTGGGGACCTTGAAAATCAGTGACTTGCATCTTCTCTCCGGCTGTGGCCCAGGGAAACAAGTGTGTACTTCATCTGACTGGGGACAACTGAAGGCAGGATCATGGCTCCTCCCTCAGGCTGGGTGCCGTGGGTTACATGCCCCACAGGAGACAGGAAGCCTTTCTACAGCAAGGGAGACTTCCCAGGGCAAGTCCTGCATCTGCCATCAGACTGCAGGAGGCACGACTTGCCTCCCTAGGGGGCTGGAGCGTTTTGGTTCCCTCCGAACATTCCTGGCTCTTTGGGTTTTGATTTTTTGAGTGGGTCTCATTCTGAAGACTAAAGGCCACCAGCCTCACAGACCCACTGTGGACCGACCAACCTCCCCTCCCGTCCCCATGCCTTGGCACACTTCTTCCCAGATTTGAGGGACAGTCAGGGACACCCCAGTTTGTCTGTGTATATACTGAGCACTGCTGTGTGCTGCATGATAGAATGTCCCACAGCCCCATTGCATGTCACCGACGGACTGGAATGTGGAGCCAGTGAGAGGACCAGACCCGGAAGTCCATTATCCAGAACAAGCTGGTGCAGAGATAGGATGGATTCATGGGAGTTGACAGGGACATGGGGGTGGAATGTTCTGGAACTAGAGTACAGCGGGTTACATGGCTTTTCTGATATACTGTACAACCCACAAAAAATAAATAAAAGTGTAATCATAAAACACATGGTCATTTGTCCCTGCTTCTTTTTCTCAGCTTAGTATTTTAACAATTTCTTTATGTTGTAGGCTACATGAACAAACGATTTCTTTTTCTTTCCATATATGTTGTCATATGCATGTGCCTCATTTTGTTCATCCATTCATTGGATGGTCATCAGGTAACTCTACTTGTATTCTGTTATCAGTACCGCAGCTATGATCATTTGCATGTCAATTCTTGTTCATTGTCCTTTTAATTGTTCTATGAGAAATATTCCCCCACTGAAGTAATTCACAAACATTTGGCTGTGGTGTCCAGGATTCAATCCTAGTCTCACCTCACTTGCTGTGTATTTTTTTTTACATGTTTAACTTTTCTTTATCTGCAGTAATCTAACAGAATACTCAAAGATGGCACTTAAGGGGAAACTCAATTTTCCAAGTCTTTCACCTTGTGTCATAGCTATCTTAAGGATCTAGTTCGGTGGATTGCTTCCCTGAGTCAATTCCAAAAATTAAACAATACAGGTAGCATTTGAATAATAAAAGGTAATAAACTGCAATACAGAAAATCTGTTAATACTGAGAAAATTCAATTTTGCATGTCATTTTTGACAAATGGAGGTGATTTACTTGTTTAAAAAAATTTAGATAATGAGTTTAAATGTAATTTTTATTGAAGTTTATATGTCTTGCTAACTTCTCAGTATAGAAGGAAAAAAGAAAAAGGTCAGTATGCTTTATAATCTATCATCAGTCAAATAGACTTTTTTTCTCAATAGCATTTGTAGGAAAAATGGCTAATTTCCATTTTGTGTAAAAAATCAATTTTTATGTAGCAGTCTAGGTCCCAAGTTATTCCATAAAATTGAGATTTGCAGTGTTCAGCTGCTGACAGTGGTTCAAACTCTAATACGAGAACACATGAGAAACATTGCTCTCTCTTTTCTGCCTATGGTACATTAAGTCTCCAGAGGGGGCACATGTTTGGCAACACATTACTTATCACTATGCAACTGTGTGAGAATCTAAGTGGGAAATGCCTTGTGCAATCAGCATTGGCTTCTCTCTGAATTACTCCAACCAGGAAGTGAATTAGCAAACTCTGCACCTTGAGAGAGGGTTTGTTGTCAAACAGTGCTCTCTGTTTATGGTCTCCGTGGCTAGTGTGGAGTCTCATTGTGTTTTCAAAGCTATCTTTTCTCTTTACCTTAAGCTTCCTTCCCTTTTTAGAAAGCAAATGTCATGGTTGGCCGATAAACAGACACTTCTCTTCATTAAACCCATCCCGTGACTCTACAGAAATTGGGAAGTCTGGGTGCACAGGCACCATGTTAATGCTGAGACTTAATTCCTACTTGTTCATATTGTAATGGAATTTTTCCCTTAAGGATCATTCATCACTTTAAAAAATTAAGCCAATTTGGAAATATAATTTGAATGTATAATTGAATTTGTCGGTTGATCTTAGCTTCTACAAGTTAATCAGCTGGCAAAGACCTAAAGAAGTTTTCCCACACATGCTGGGGTTTGTGGGTAGCCAGCCAATCAAACCCTACAAAGAATGTCAGGTTTTTGTAGGATGCTTTGTTGATTCGATTTGCATTCTTTCTTTAGTGGATGGAATCATTCTTCCAGCAAGCAATCAGGATCCATAGTATCAGTCAAACGGAAGGGAATAAAATGGCATAAATTTAGCTAAAATATTAGAAATGACAAATCAAGAAAATATGTTAACTGGAGTGGAAAGAGATGTGCAATAAAGCAACACAGAGTGTATGTCATCTTCTTTATAGTGACAAATAGGAGGGGCACTAGACAGGTTTCACAGAGATCAGCATCAGCTGTCAAAAATTTTCATCTTCTGTCTGATTCACTGGACTAATTAAGGTTCTCTCCCCTTTCCCAATAATCAGCAAATTAGTTGATGGTTGTTTGTGTGTGTTTGTTTAATGTTTGTTTGTTTCCAGTAAGTATAGGGGACAAAGACCAATTAATTATAAGCGACAGTAAATGAAGTGAAGAAAATATAATGAAAATAAAAGATATTTGCATAGTGTAGATGATTTTAATGCATGCAAAAATAAGCTTATTTGGACTCCTGAAATCTCTGAATTACTACCTTTCAAATATTGCTCAGCTATGTGTCAAGCACAGTTTGAAACTTTTAGTAGAAATATGTGCTATCTTAAAATAGCGTTTGGGCTGGTGATATGGCTCAGTGGGGAAAAGCTCTTGCTGCCAAGCCTGACAGTTTGAGTTTGATTCCTGAGACCACATGGTAGAAGGAGATAACTGACTCCAACAAGTTGTCCTCTGATCTCCACAAACATGTACCATAGCAAATGGGCTCACTCTCTGCCGCTCTCTGTGTGTGTCTGTGTGTGTGTTTCTGTGTCTCTGTCTCTCGTGTGTGTGTGTGTTTGTGTGTGTCTCCCTTATGTCCATTATGTGCACTCACACACTAAATAAATAAATGTAATTTTAAAAAGCTTTATTTATAATACCATCTATCCCTCCAAGTTTCACTGGTATTCCAAGAGCTGACTTAAATTTTCTCTACATAAAACAGGCTGGACATTCACATTAGAAAATGGATGCTGAATGGAGGAGAGATGGTAGATGATACAGTGTGTGAAATGCTGTCTGTACAAAAGTGAGTGTCTGAGTTCAAACTCTAGAATCCGTGTAGAGGCAGGCATTGTAGCATGCATGTATAATCCCCGAGTTCCTCCAAGGAGGTAAAATCAGAGACAGCAAAGTCACAGAGACACTGGAAGGTTTCAGGCCAGTTTCACTGCAGTGGTGAAAAATAGAAAAAAGAGACCCTGTCTCAACTAAGACAGAAGGCAAGGACTATCACTCTCCTCTGGCCTCCACATGCACGTGATGTCACATGTGCCTGCGCCTACACACATACACACAAACAAAGAAATGTCAGAGATACACTTGAGCACCCACATGACCTGGTGGCCTCTGCACAGCCCAGAGGACTCTGAGAAGCAGGTTGTCCATTTGTAGGTGAGAACTGTACGATCTATAAACTTCCAAATTAGAGTTTCTAAAGTTGGAAGAGACAAAATAAAACCCGAATCTCAATATTGAAGTTTCTATTCCTGACCTCCATCAGTATCATGGGAAATACTAACCAACATTTCATTCATGGAATCACGTCAGTTGTTCATTCTGACAATAGATGTGCAGTGTAAGACTAATGCATCTTGCACATGTGGGGCTAGCAAGCATTCTGTACTTCAGGGGTGACAGGGTTCAAGTAGGATAACTAAAGACTTTGAACTACCACATTCCTATTTTCATTAGCAAATCTTAGTGATGTGGGAGCTGGAGTCCTTCAGGATTTCATCTAGCCCTCCTTCTCATGTGCTGTCTTGAATGGTTAAGGACATTGAGAAGAGCAGATGCCAGGTTTTCATCGTGAATTACAAACCATTTATATTTTTATTATATTTCAACATTTTGCATTGTCAGTGTTTCTCCAGCCATCAAATCTTCTCCTTCAGTTTATAGTCTTGCAAGACTGTTCTTTTTCCCCCAGATAATTATTTTCTATCTTATTTCTTCAAACTGCTGCCATGCATGACTTCCTTTTACACTCTCCATGTTTGAGGAAGCAGAGGCGTAAATGTCAGTGCCTCCCTGTGTGACAACCATGACAGTGGTGATACTGGCTCTTGTTAATTTTTGTAAAATACGTATGACATAAAGCTCACCACCTTAACTGTTATGAGTGTATCATTCAGTGTGTCAAATACACTCACATTGGTGTTTTCAAAACTTTTCATCTTCAAATTTGAAACAACCAAGAATCCATTAAGCCCCTGACCCTCCGTGCCCTCCTTCCAGCCCTGCTTCTTCTTTCTGTATTCCATGAGATCCCACTGCAGCTGTCTTTATGTGGCTGCCTTATTGCTTTAGCTCAACATCCTCAAGGTTATTCTAAGATGTGGTACATATAAGAAAAGCCTTCTTTTCTGATGCAAAATGCCACAATTTCTTTACTTTTTCATTTGTAGACAGCCATTGAAGTTGCTTCTAAGTTTTTGTTATGATTTTAATGTCCAAAAAAAATCACAGTCTTACAAATGTCCCTCTTTAAGATCCTGATTTCAACTCTTCTGTGCATATACACCAATATGGGACTATTGGCTAACATGACATTTCCATTTCAAGTTTATATATACATATAATTTATTTATTATGTATATTTTTTTCTATACCAGCCACACTGCTTATTGTTCTCACCAACAGTGTGCCATGCCCCCCCATTTCTCCACTTGTGGGGTGTGTATGTGTGTATGTGTGTATGTGCGTATTTGTGTGTGTGTTCCTAATAAGTATGAAGCAATGGTTTTTTTATATTCATTGTTGTATTAGAATAAAAATTAATGCACAAACACAGTCACCTTCCTAAATACAAATATCAAACACACTAAGAAAATAAGAAAACAATACCATTTACAGATTCTCACAAATATCTTAGATTAAATATACCCAAGGAATTGAATGACTTGTACAAGGAAAACGCTAAGCTTCATGAAACAAAATAGAAGAAGATACAATAAGCTGGAAAGACCCCCATGCTCTTGGATTGGCAGGATTAATATGGTAGAGATAGATACTCAAAAAAATTAATCTAGAGACTCAATGCAACCCCTTAACAATTTCAACACAGTTCTTCTCAGAAATTGAAAAATTAATCTTAAATTTCTTTTTTTCCTTTTTTTTATTAAAAGATTTTCTGTTTATTTTACATTCCAATCACAGAACTCCCTCTCCTCACTCCTCCCGCCCCCCAGCTTTTCCCGTCAACCCACTCCCCCATTTCCACCTACTCCAAAGCAAGGTCCCCCATGGAAAGTTCCCAGAGCCTGGTACTTTCAGTTGAGGCAAGTCCAAGACCCTCTTCCCTGCGCCAAGGCTGCACCTGGTATCCCACCCTAGGCACTGGGCTCCAAAAAAACAGCTCATGCACCAGGGATGGATCCTGATCCCATTGCCTGGGGGCCCCCTAAACAGTTCAAGCTAAACCACTGTCTCGGATATCCAGAGGGCCCAAGTCAAGCACCATGGGGGCTCCACTGCTATTGGTCCACAGTTCATGCCTTTCCACTAGTTTGGCTGGCCGTCTCAGTACATTTTCCCATCATGATCTCCATGTCCCTTGCTCATATAATCTTTCCTCTCTCACAACAATTGGACTCCTGGGGCTCAGGCTGGTGCCCAACTGTGGATCTCTGCATCTGCCTCCATCAGTCTCTGGATGAGGGCTCTATGATGACAGATAGGGTATTCATCCATGTGAATACTCACTGGAGTATGCCAGTTTAGGCTCCCTCTCGATTGTTTCCAGTAGCCTAAGGTGGGGTCATCCTTGTGATTCCTGGGAACCTCCCTAGCATTCTGTTTCTCCCTATTCCCCTGGTGTCTTCATTTATCATGGTATCTCGCTCCCCACTCCCTTACTGTGTCCCTGTTCCAACTCGAACCTCCAGTTCCCCTATGCTCTCATCCTCCATCTCCTGCTCTCCATTCCCCCCAACCCCCAGTCTGCCCACGCAGATCTCATCCAGCTCACCCCCACTGGGCCATCCACACATCAGTCCCAGGGTCCTCCATGGAGCTATGGGTTGCAGTCTGGTTATCCTTTGCTTTACATCTAGTATCCACTTATGAGTGAGTACATACCATGTTTGTCCTTCTGAGTCTGGGTTACCTCACTCAGGATGATATTTTCTAGTTCCATCCATTTGCCTGCAAATTTCATGATGTTATTGTTTTTCTCTACTGAGTAGTACTCCATTGTGTGTATGTACGTTTTCTCGGCCCATTCTTCAGTTGACAGGCATCTAGGTTGTTTCCAGTTTCTAGCTATTATGAATAATGCTGCTATGAACCTAGTTGAGCATGTGTCCTTGTGGTGTGGTTGAGCATTCCTTGGGTATATGCCCAAGATTGATATCTCAGCCTTGAGGCAGATTGATTCTCAATTTTCTGAGAAACAACCATATTATTGATTTCCAAAGTGGCTGTTCAAGTTTGCACTCCCACCAGCAATGGAGGAGTGTTCCCCCTGCTCCACATCCTCTCCAACATAAGCTGTCCTCAGTGTTTTTTATCTTAGCCATTCTGACAGGTGTAAGGTGGTATCTCAGAGTGGTTTTGATTTGCATTTCCATGATGACTAAGGGTGTTGAACAATTCTTTAAATGTATTTTGGCCATTTAAGAACTGTTGAGAATTCTCTGCTTAGATCTCTGCCCTATTTTTTAATTTGATTATTTGGTATTTTGATGTCTAGTTCTTTATATATTTTGGAAATCAGTCCTCTGTCAGATGTGGAGTTGGTGAAGATCTTTTCCCATTCTGTAGGCTTCTGTTTTGTCTTATTGACAGTGCCCTTTGCCTTACAGAAGCTTTTCAATTTCAGGAGTCCCATTTATTAATTGTCAATCTCAGTGTCTGTGCTACTGGTATTATACTCAAGAAATAGTCTCCTGGCTGGCAATTATTTTTATTTCTCCAAGTGTCTTTTCTTTACAGCAAAAATAGTCAGGGCTGACATTTGAGTTCTTTTATGATTATTTAAGTATGCCATGCTGTTTGTTTGCTAGGCCAGGCACTGTTTATTTCCTAGTGTCTTGGACCTGAGCTTTGGGAATTTGCTCATTATGGAGAGAAGACTTTAGAAACCAAATTTAAAAATTGTCTCCAAAATGACAGAGAGTAGAAGGAGCAGTCAAACAGGGATCAAATCAGTTTTCATTGTGAGTGAGAAATAGGTTAACAAGTTGCTGATGTCAAGATTTGTGTTTTCAAGCTCAGTGCTGTATTAGTTATTTTCCTCATAGCTGTGACAAAATAATTGATGAAGAAATAACTTTAGTTGAGGAAGGGTTTGGAGTACCGTACCATCAGTGGGGATCCAGTACACCAAGGTGAAGATGGTAGAAGTTTGAATGGTTGACCACACTGCCTCTGGCATCAGGAATCAGAGAACAAACAAGAAATGATGCCAGGCTACAAAACCTCAAGGTCTCCGGATAGTCACTTCCTGGTGAGATTCCACCTCTTAATGGCTCCACCATTTTCTAACACAACACCAATTTCTGGAGACTAAATGTTCAAACACGTGAGCCCATAGGAGACATTTCACATCCAAGCCACAACATATGCCAAGTAACTTTTTTAAAATTGGAATTGCTTGTGTTGATTATGCAACTTCAAAATTACATTTATCAATTCTTATAAAGCAGACCCATGGCTTCCAGAATACCAGGCATCTCTCAAGCTCTGGTCTTCAGATGTTCCATTCCTATAGCTCTGTGAGGGAATTTTTATGCTCCTGAAACCCTCTCTGCTTTTAGCAATTAATAAAAATGTTAAGGGTTTTGATTTGCATCACTGCAGCATATAAACTAAATTACTTTTCATCTGCAAGTTTAATGCAGAATGAAATTCTTTGTGATAAAGTTTTGTTCTGCTCAGATATGAGTCACTGAACCGTGGAATCCAGTGAGCCAGCACCAAGGCAGCCAGGAATAGTGGCTGCCTTTTGTTCCACTTTATGTCACTCCAGCCAACCAGCCTGCCTTCTAATGAGTTTTAAACACCAGGCTCCCACATAGCTTTCAGAAACTGATGATAAATACGTTTTTGTGACCCCCCTCCAAAACAATTACTGAGCTAAGCCAGGGCACAGCCTCAGCACCCCAACTTATCCTGAACAACTGAAGTTGTCAATTTAGTTCAGAAAAACTATATTTTAAATTAGTTATTATAAATTATTATATCCTTACTAAAATATATTTGACATGCACCATTTAGTTTTTCTACCCAAGGGTGAAACAAAGTGATTCCTCATGTTAGGGTGACTGTGTCTCCCTGCTTTTCTTTATTCCTTCTTGCCTTTGTTCTGCTTCAACACCCCAAAATACAACTTACAAGGAAAAGTATTCCTCTACTGCCCTATTGGGGAAATGAATATGTGTACTCTCCTCTATATTGGAGGATAGAATTTTTTTTTTATTTAAACAACAGTTACAACAAAACACACAGAGAGGAAGAAGTTCATTAATAAAATATTAAAGGTGAGAATTGTATTTTATTTATATTACATATCCTCCCTCAGTATTTAGCATTCTTTATTGCACTAAAATACTCAAGCTCTGATTGCAGGAATGAATCCTACACTTATCAGTTTACGTATTTCACTTTGGTCCATTAACACCTTGATCTTAGACTGCTTTCTTCTGAATAACCTGCTCTATTTCCTCCAGTCTCAGAATGGTTTGTTCCTTTTGAATCATTGCTTTATTCTCCGTGTTGAGGGAATTCTTTTAAATAAAATGACTATGATTTTTTATTTGCACTTTTCTTGCCAAATCTACTTGGTTGGCGTAGAGACTACTAGAAAAGTGTATCATATGTGACTCTTTTCCTTTCAGCTTTGACTTAAACATAAGCACTTTTTTTTCAGATGACTGTCATGTTAGGTAGTTGTCATGCTGCCCTGTGTTGCCCACACCCACTGATGTACAAACTCTTCTCCTGGGTTACAGTTTTAAAAGTGGAAATCCAGCATTGGTCCTTTGTCTCCTGCTATTCTTGAGGGCTTTGGCTTGTAAACACTTTGCCACCTAAAACACCTCTATGTCCCATTCTGTTTCTGGTGTCCTTTTAAAGAACGGAATTTTTTTTCCAGTATTTTACTGAGCTTTGTGTGTCAAGCTGTTTTGCTCTTATTACTCCAACCTGGCGTGATGGTTAATATGCAATTTTGACTGGATTTAGGAAATCTGGAAATCAGTAATCGAGAGATTACCATGTGGGAGTGTCCAGAGAAACTGAAGAGAAGAAACATCTCTCAATGTGAGTGGCATCATCCCATGGTTTGTGGTTCTGAGCTAAACAAAAAGGAAAAAATATTCATAATCACCAACATGAATATTTTCTTGGTTCCTAACTGTGGATGCAAAATGACCAGCTGTTTCCTCCTGCTGCTGCCACAGCTGGGGCCACTTTCCCTTCTGTAACCACCTGTAGCCTCAAACCATGAAACCAAAATAAACCTGCCTTCTTTAAGTCACGTTTCATTTTGTCACAACAATAAGTAGCTAACACAGAAATTTGGTGCTGAGGAGTACAGCTGTTACTGTGATAAACCTAGCCGGTGCTTCATTGACCTTTGGATCTGGTTTTCAGGAAGAACATTTGGGGCTGCAGGCTAGAGAAACTAAATGGCTATAAGCAGAGCTTCGTGAGCTGTCCTGGTGAGAGTTTGGAAGACCAGAGTGCTAAGAGAAATTCAGACAGTGTATACCTGGTTTGGAAGGTCAGAGGGACTCTATTCAAAATAACCTGGAGGCTATTTTCTGTTATTGTCTACCAAATAATCTGGCTGCTTTCTGCCTGTGTCTTGAAAACTTTACTGAGGAATTGAAAAATAATGCTCTAATTTGGTGCAAAAAGTGTCAAGACAGCATCACATCAGGCTATGCTCCTGTTCTGTCCACAGTTCTTAGTTATATTTGCAATAAGAAAGAGCAGGAGAAGTGCAAAGTGTACAGTTTCACGAGGAAAGGAGCAAGAGTGCGTTTAGAGTTGTAGCTATGGCAGGTGCAGAGAAGCCAGGGATAAGAAAGAAACCTCTTGCTCCTTACAGGAACAGTAAGGAAGGTTCCCTGAGGTCAATGACCCAAGCATAAAAGGCTTCATCTTGTAAAAATGCAAATTCATTTGAGAGTTAAATTGAGAATATTCCTGAATGAGGTCTAGAAAACAGCCATCTACGGAAATGGTGCAACAGCTGTTGTAGAAGGGTGCCAGACAACACCTGGAGCTGGCAGCCGAAGTTGGTAGTCTCAACTACATGGTTCTGGTTTTGTATCCATGCAAACTGCAAGAGTAAGGTTGTATGGAGTCATGCATCAAGGTTCCAGAAAGCCACTGAGGCCAGACAACATGTGGCTATGTTGGGTTCTCAGCAAAAAAACTCCGAGAAGCCAATGCATGAAATTATAAAGGCAAAATCAAAGTTGCAATGGAGACTACAATGTGTTGGAGATACCAGGAGCATGAGCTATCCACCCACTAAAGCTGCAGATATAGAATAGAGCTAGCCCAAGAGAGATGTTATGTATGTTACAGGTAACAAAACTACAGCTATGCCTAACAGAAAATGAGGGGTATTTGGTTATCACCTTTGTATTTTGAAGAAAGAGTGAAATCGAAGACAACATTTGAAGAAAGAATAAAAGTATGATTAGTTCCAAATTCAGAGATTGATATTACAACTTTTCCTCTTAGAACACAACTTTGAATTCACATGAATTCCTAATTCAGACGAACAGTTTATCAAATGGGTCTAGCCTTTAAATACCGAGGAATTTCTTCATTCAAGATAATAATTTCTGGCTGATCTCAGGAGTGGGTCTGAGAATATAGTGAACACAAGAGTCATGGTGAGGTAGACCACAATGACAAGACCTTATGGTGGGATGCCAAATCATGCTTAGCTCAGCTTGAATGGAAAGATGCTTTCTCCAGCTAGTCCCCAGTCAAATTACTGATTTCCAGCCTATGCATATCATTGCAGTCTAATTGAATTCAGATGTAAACTAAAACTTCAAGTTTTCCACTTCCCAATGTGGCAAAACTTAGTAGTTAGAGCATTAAGAACAGTTGATCTGCACATTGTTAACTACTTCCCTGTAATTAATGAACACCATTTCTTAAATTTAACCTCCCCATAAAGATCAGCAATGTAATAAGTATAAGCTGAAACTGAAGCAAGCTAAGGTACACTGAAATACAACACAACTTAATGATATAAAATAAGTTAAAAAATCAGAAAATAGCCTCTAGGTTATTTTGAATTGGATCATCTGGGAATCTTTGAATATAATGCCATAGTTACAGTTAACTGTCAACTTGTCTGACTCTACAATGATCTCAGAGATGAGCCTCAGGGCATGTCAGCGGGGTATTGTCTTGATTGTGTTCATTGATATGGAAAAAGCAGCCCACTATGGGTGGCAGCATCCTCTGGCTGAGATCCTAGACTGTGTTCACTGAGAAACAGTGCTCATCAGTACCTTTCTTCTTCCTGATTATGGGATGCTTCGGGTTATCGTTACCCTGCCATGATGGAATATGTCCTAGAACTGTGATCCAAAATAAACTCTTTTTTATCATAGCAACAGAAAAAAGAAACTATGACAATACATAGCTTTCTTTTGAAAGTCAGTAGAGATAATGAAATAGGATTCATGGTATTTTTCTGTTCTCTTCAAAATTTGTATTTTATGACAGTGAAAATTGTTGCATCAGAAATAAATTTGTTCACACAGAAATAAATTCATGTGTAAAATATTCAACAGAATCTTAAATTATCTCCATCCTAAAATTTGATAATATGGTTATAATAACAATAATAATTTGAAGTCAAAACACTTGTATCATCAAACAGAGCCAAAACAATATGTTATAGTCCTAATGCATTATTGACAAAGATACATCCCCAAAGTCACTAATATGTTTGCTCAATTAAATTTAGTTTCCTTAACAACCAGTTCAGTTTTGGCTTTCCATTAGTATAGTTCTATAAAATGCATTATGTTACCAACTCTGTGTGTGTGTGTGTGTGCATGTGTGTGCGCGCGCGCGTGTGCTTGTGCTTGACTGTGTATGCACGTGTGTATTGTAGTGTTTGTAAAGTTTAATCTAGGGTGGCCTCTGTAGCATCACATATCAGTTATTTCCAAAATCCTTTAGTTTCCTGATATGTAGATAAAATGAAAAATCACTATTTTAAGTTTTATGAACTTGAAGCTACACTGTGCCAAATTAGGAAGTTAAAACTAAAATAGTAAATGAATTAATTTAGAAAAATAATACACATTATTTAGAATAGATTTAAGAACCTAAGGTAAAAATTGTACCTGT
>LZPO01044860.1:30003-44709 GCA_001675575.1 Neotoma lepida | reverse complement strand
TGTACATCTCTCTATCAGTCTTCCTGACTCCTCTGTTCTCTCTAGGACTAATTCCTGTCAACTACTTGATGTCTCTGCCCCCTGATCCAAGGTCGATTTTATTAACATAGTCTCAGGTTTCACAGTGCAATCAAATATCTTGCAACATTATATGAACTATGTGTTAGCTTCTTTACTATACATTTGCATTTAATTAATTAATTTATTTATTTTGGTGAAAGAAATTGAACTTAAAGGCTTACAGATGCTAAACAAGCACTCTATCACTGAGTTATAATTTGCATTTTTAAATGGCAGGCAGGTAAATAAGTCAATAGAGCCATCCCAGAAAAGAAAAATTTCTGGAAAAAACTGAGCCTGGTTATGAAGAGCACAGAAACCCAATGGGNACACTGGGAAGTCCAGATGAGAGAAAGTGAGACAGAAGACAGAGGTAAATTAACAGATCAGGCTGATGATATGACTTAGTGGGAAAAGCTGTTTACTAAGCATGGCTATCCTAGTTCAATTCTTGGGAAAATTGTGGGGAAAGGAGAGAATCAACAATTGAATATTATCCTCTGATTTCCACATGTGCTGTGTGTTATATGCAGTGTGACACACACACACACACACACACACACACACACACACACAATAAAGACTTGTATTTGTTTAAAAACATCTCACATATCAGGTTACTATCCTTATCTCACCATATCTTCTGACCTAAGCATATGAATTAGGAATTAAAGCCTCCTAACCATGGTAAAGACAGGTTATAGCCCAAAGCAGAACAATTTATAACTGCCTCTATATAAGATTTTTAAAAATCTGAAAAAATTCTAAATAATAAATAATATCTATTTTAAGAGACTAAGACTAAGTTCCCTCAGAACTTCATCTCATACTAGTTTATAACTGATTTTGTTCTCTTATGCTGGAGTTCTTTTACTTTTGTAAATAAAAGTAAATAAGTACTGGAGAGGTGCTGGATAGGTGGCTCAGAAAGTAACTGCTCTTTTTGTTATTGTAGAGGACACAGGTTTGATTCCAACAACTATATTGAGCATATAATTTGTCTGTAATTATTATTTCATAGGATCCAATACACTCCTTCTAACCTCCAATGACATCAGGTACACATAAGAGCAAGTTAAACACTTCTGTAGGCAGAAGTTTCTCTGCTGCCTACCAACTCCCAAAAAATCAACACAGAGGCTTAATATTAATTATAAACACTCGATCAATAGCTCAGACTCATTACTAACTAGCTCTTACATTTTAAGTTAACCCATATTTCTTATTTACACTCTGACACATGGAGGTGCCATTATTAACATGGCATATTCATCTCCTGCTCCCTCTGTGTCTGGCTGGGGACTTCGAACTCTGCCCTTCTTCCTCCCAACATTCACATAGTGTGGTTTCCTGCCTAACATTATTCTGTTCAGCTATTGGCCAGTCAGATTACTTATTACACAAGTCATAGTGACATATATTCACACAGTGTAAAGGAATATTCCACAGCATTTCCCTCTTTTTATCTAAATAAAAAGGAAGGTTTTAACTTTAACATAGTGAAATTATATACAACAAAAACAGTTATCAAGTAAGAATTACAATTACAATATTCAGTCTATTTGTATTTGGCAAAATTAGAGAAAATACTCTATTAGCTCTCTTATCTTGGTGAGTCAAAAGTTTTATACCTAATTTGCTTTCTATCATAAGTAAGGAAAACTATAATTTTACCTATTTAATCTTTAACTCAATCAAAAACCCCAGAAAGATGAAATATTACCTAATGACATCAGCCTATCTGGACAGTCACCCAAAGTTCCTTTGTAATATTGAGGCATCCAACTCTGGCCTACAGGCCTAGCATATCTAACAGACTTTCCTGTGATGCAGACGATTTTGAAGGACTGTTCTACCTTGTCTTGGCAGAGTTCAGCAATTGCTTTTCTTACATCCTCCTGGTCCTGTCTGGACAGTATATTGTTATCAATTGAGGCAAGGGAAGTTNATTTGCCCACATGGTTAGCTATTGATAAGGAAAGCAAACTTTATATAGAGTTTTTTTGATGCCCTCATCTTTTCTGAAGTAGATTGTTGCTGTCAGGTGAAGATAAGTCTCACTGTGATGCAAAGCCTTAGGTTATAAAACATATTAAATACCATATTCTGTAGGTCTTTGAAGTGTTTGAAGACCATCTATCTATTTAAATGTATTGATGTATGACCTTGAAAATATATCTAACATGATTTTATAAGTTTGACTATTATAGATGGCTATTAATATATATTTCTTAATTACACATTACATTTTTTAAATGAGCTACATAAACACAATACCTTAAACAAGAAAAGAAATATACATACAGTATAACAAAACTAACTTTCAATTTGTATCAATAAACCCAAATCCATACTAATATAAATATTTAAGATTAATAGTTGTTTTTTGGATTAAAGTGAATTCAATAATGTACCTTTTATCTTATCATTTCCATATCCCCCTTTTCTTTAGAATGAGAGCCCTGAATCTAATCTCTTTTGTTTAGCTTTTTTTTCTGATCATTACCAATAACAACTTGTAACCAACCCCCATTAAATGATAATAAATACCCATAACTCATCCTTTAGGAATGTGAGCATAGTTTTCTATTGTTTGTGTATACTGTTATCTTTGGGAGACCCTGAGAAAATAGANGNTTATTGTCAAGTCCTGTCTGGAGTATTCTGTGAGGCTNTATCATCTTAGCAAGCAGCCTTTGAGCTATTCNGGGTGCAGAATTTTGAGGAGACTGTAACAAAGGTATTTTGAAGTGATGGATCACCTGGGCCATCCATTTTCATTGGTGTTTGGTCCCATTTCTCTGAAAATATATAAACTTTTAAAGGTAGCATACATATCTATATTAATACAAGTATAGACTTAGCATTGTACATAAATCAGCCATAGATGATTTTTTTTGTTTTATACTTGAGCAGGTAAAATATACATCATATGTCCTGTAGTTCTTCTAAGTATATTTTTTTTATGTTTGCAGCCAGATGTTTTTGTGGGATTTTCCTTGATCAAAGCTGATTTTCCTTAACTGGGAATGAATCCATAGCCTCTCATTTCCCATGGAAATAAAACCGTAACCTCTCCCCCAAAGCAACATATTTTTGCTTTAAATTTTGAAGTCAAGATATTTTTAAAATGTATAGGTTGGTTTCATTTATCAGATTTAATCCAGCATCTCTTAGTAGCCAAAAAAATTAAAAACAACACAATAACATATATAATCTAGACTCTGTATATTTTCCATGTTTACATGGCTTATTTTATTTTCATATTACTTTATTCATTTTTAAAGGACTTTAATATTTTATACTTAAACTATTTTTATATATGCTTTCTCTTCTCTCTTCTAAGGCTATGTATATTTTAAACTCACTGTAACCTATTTAGAGATTTTTTCCATCTGAATCTGTCTTTACTACATGTCTGTAATCCTTTTTTGTCTCCATTAGCAAAATCACAAATCCTGCAATGCTGTGTGCTGACAGAGCCTGTGCTGGTATCTTAAGACTACAAGCAGTAACTGGGAGAAGCTTCTCTGCACTATGGTCCATGGGAGATACTGTGGGAACCTGCCATGACACCTACCTCATGGCATTTGGTGACCAGCTCCATCTCACAGGCAGCTGTTTGGTGGAAAATGTGTCTCTGCACTGTGGCTGCCTTGAGACTGTGAAAGTTGGAAGCTTCATTTGTCTCTGTTTCTCTGTGTTTAAAATCTTTTTTAAGATTAATATGGAAATTCTTGCTGAACGTTTGGGGTCCATTTGTAGGCAGAGTTTTTCTGTGTTTTGGGAGCTGCTTCCCAAATAACTAACACAAAAGCTTAATAATAATTATAAATGCTTGGCTATAAAAGCTCAAGCTTATTACTAATTAGCTCTTACATTTTAAGTTAAACTGTATTCTTTATTTAAGCTCTGCTACACGGTGGTACCTTTATTTACATGACACATTCATCTCCTGCTCCCTCTAGNCTGGCTGACAACTCCTGACTCTGCCCTTATTCCTCCAAGCATTCTCCTAGTGTTACTCTCTTGCCTAACCTTATTCTGTTCANCTATTGGCCAGTCAGCTTCTTTACTAAGCCAATCACAATGACATATATCCCACAGTGCAAAGGAATATTCCACAGTACACTTCCACACACAGAAAAAGAAATCTTTCAAAAAATAAATATGAATACTTTGCTTGCTACAAAAAATAAAGAACTTATTGATATTTTTGTAATAAATACATAGAGATGAGTTTCAATGAAAGCAGAAAAAAAGGTTGAAATGAATGAGGTATACAATTAATAACCCAGTAAGATTCTTCATAATTTTTCATGAAAATTTGTTTATATTAAATGAAATGATTTATATAAATAGTTTTTTATTACATAAGTGTTTGAAGATAAACATAAGAAATGCAATGGAAGCTAGGGTAAGAGAATGGGTATGGTAAGAGCTAGGGTAAGAAAAAAAGGGATATTAATAGAAATAACAACACAAACAATAGCCTCATTTAATTACTATAATATACAACCAAAATATTACACACACACACACACACACACACACACACACGCATTACAGTACGTGAAAACAAAAGCAAATTGGGTTATGACCCATGAATGATGATATAGGTCATCTTGAAGTGGATTCTAAATTGGCAACAAGGCAAGTTGCTGGAGAGGTGGCTTGGCAGGGAGGTGCAATTGTTGTTCTTATAGGAAATCCATATTTGGTTCCTAACACCCATGTCAGTCTCACAATTGTCTGTATCTCCCTTTCTAGCAGATACAACACTCTCATCTGATCTCCAAGTGCACCTGGAACCCACANGGTATACAAACATAAAAGCAGGAATTGTCTTCCAAGGGAGTGATTCATATTAGCAGAGAAGATGCAGTAGTCTAAATTGACTTCCTATCCAGCTTTATTTATTTAAATTAAGAAGTNTGGAATTCAGAGGACAGACTTCAAAAGTCTGGTCCTTTTAGGAGGCAAAGTATGTGTCTGATTACCCAAGATTCTTGTTGTGATATTTGTTACAAGAAAAAGAGCCATGGCTGTGGATGTGTTATGATTATTAGAGCCCCTGGCAGGTAACACAAGAGTGAAGGCAGATGATANCTTGTCAAACTAATGATGAATGAATTGTGGAAAATTAGATGATTTGATTGCTCANCTAGAATGTGGCTCTGATATGCTCACTCTTTTTTGTATTATCATGCCATAATCATCTAAAATGATGGCTTAGAAATCTTCCTTATTGAATTTGAACATCACACCAAAGGTACAGAATAAATGGTTATTAGCAAGGTGAGTCTAATCTTNTTTTTAATGACTTTGAAAATCCTTTTATATAAAGGAATTTTATTGACAAAATTTAATAAAGAAAATAAAAATCTTTGTGTTCTTAAAGCAGGTATACAATGAAAACATTAAGAAAGCATACATAAAGAAGATATAATGTAAACAAAATCTGTCTTGAACCGATTATATAAATATCACCCAATAGATAGTTTTAGTTAACAAAATTGAAAACAGATGGCTCTTAGTAACAGCTAGGGGACATATTTAGAACATAATAATTGCTCCATTTTTTAAAACTATTAACTGAATACTCACAAAATCTATTAGCTAACTTTTAAAAAATGGGTTAAAAAAGGAATACTTGTCCTTCAGAAATAGCTCATTTTCAGAAAATACAAAAAATTATAAAAGAATTAAAAGTCAGATAAACTAAAATTCATATAACTTCATTTGTTCTGGTGAAGAAATAAAGTTCTAGCAAGTGAAACATTCAAAATCATAATAGCCAATTATTATTGATTTGATTTGATTTCAGTTACACTCCACAAGATAAAACTCATACATTTTAGTGTACTATTATCTGAGTCAAAATCCTNTTCTCCTGCCTCACTATTGGCCATTCAGTTCTTTCTTAGACCATCAGGTGTTTTAGACAGACACAATAACACAGCTTCTCAGAGTTAAATAAACACAACATAAACAAAATTAACATACTTTAAATAATATTCTCTAACACTGAGTAATCTTTAGTAGTCTGTGAGGCTGAGTCATCTTACCTAACTGCTTTGAAGTTGTCCTGAGCAGTTTGTAGTCTGAAATTGACCTTTGGGTGGTTTTTGTCAGCTTAATGGTGTTACCACAGTCCAGGTGAATTTGATATAGCAGGGACTAATCATATATTTGGAGATCTCAAAGGTCATTGTTACAAATGGTCATGGTTCATTACAAAAAAACATTTTAAATGTCACATACAGCAGATCNCCTAAATATTAGAGGACTACAATGTATTAAATACATCTGGGGTACACAAACTTAGTTCCTAGTTACATGCTTCAAACTCAAACAACAAAAAAAAATGTACAGAAAGGTAAAAAAAAGTTTATTTCTAAAATTAATAACCTCTATGACTACTAACATCCCAACTGAAATATATGTATATACGCATATGCAATCTTACAGATTTTGAGATAATATTTTTATCTTAAGAAATGATTTAAAGTGTGAAAATAAAACTGAAAGATTATGGGATTAGTGGCAATAGAATAACCACTAAATTTTGTTTTTCATCTCTGCCATTATTAACAGTCTTGCAATTTCACAGTGTAATGAAATATCCCACAACATAAGCTCATATGTTTGAATCCTTAATCTTCATTAGAAGAAGTGTTTGAGAAGGATTAGGGGTATGGAGTTGTTGGAGCAGGCACAGCCCTGTTGAAGGATATGGGTCACTGGGANAGTATTTGAGGTATCAAAGCCCATGCCACACACAGGTAGTCTCNATTTTTCTCTCTCTGTCTCCCTCACCGGATGGATAGGGTATAAGGACTCAGTCCCATGCATGCCTGGGTCTCCCACTTCAATTGAATGAATTACAAGAAAAATTCTTCAAAGGTGTACCTAGCCACTTGGATTTTATTTAATTCACAAAGTAGTCAAACTGACAACCAAGAATAGCCATCACAATCTACATTAAATTGAAAATACCATTGCACAGTCTAGGTTCCACTTCTGAATAAGGGAGAAATAATCATTTGTGCACCTTCCTAACTGCAGATGTAAAGTATCAATCTACCTCAAGCTTCTGCTGTGTTTACTTTCCTGCTCAGACAAACTGTACCCTTGAACTGTAAGCCAGAATAAACTATTACTTCATTTATAATATTGCTTTTGTAAGTTTTTTTTTATTGCAACACAAGGAAAAAATAATACATATGCATATAATTCATAAGTTTTCTTATTTTCTACAACATAAGGAACTCATTTAAGTATGGAGTAGACACAGGATAGAATCACTCTATATAATTCCAGTTTCCAATTAGCTTTGTTGTCTGGAGTGATTGTCACTAATAACTTACATTATTCCTATGATTAAGTAAATCTAGGTATAAATGTGCTTATGGGACACACTAAAAAGTTAAATAACTANCGTAGTATATTACCAAAATGATTCCACCCTTCCTCATTCACCAGAAAAGTACAGAACCTTTGAGTAAAACAAGACCAGTTGGTAAAAATCAATCTTTGCCATGTTTTAGTTTTCTCTGAAAACACTTCTCTCTTGTTCAGATTTTATAGGCTAAGTAAAATAACTTTCACCATCTCTTCATCTTGTCTCCTCACTCCAGGAAAGCAGATAAGCTCCTAATAGCAAACAAAAATACTGTATTTCAGTATCAAATGCAGTTACTCCACTTACTGCATTATGGGATCACTTTGCTTTCCTATTAACTCAGTGATGGGCTTGTTTCCTAGGCCAGTGGTCAACCTTCAGATTGTCCTGACATTGCTATTCCTTCCAACAACACTTTGAACAATCTCTAAATTTTAACCTTAGTTCATATGTTTTGAAATTATTCCTTCCCTTGCTTTGGTATATGGTCACAAACACCTTTAACATGCTAACAATAGCATGTTCCTGCTCTCTAAGCAATATTTATTGAATGCTGGACTGCCTGAAAAATTTTTACTTGTTCCAGTATTAAATTTATATTTATAACCCATATATATTATACTTTTATCTCACATTTTGTTATGCTTTGACTCAAATATTATTTCTCTTTTTATGCACAATGAAATAAATATAATATTCTCTATGTAAAATTAATTGAGTCATTTTACACTATAATAGCAATGTATTACCTACCTTTATTTTTNTGAAAAGATGCTGTCATATTCTGGTAAATAAATATTGGAATCTTTCTCATTGATTTTTGTGAAGATACAGACTTACTTAATTGCCATAGCTTTTTAAATTAATGTCTGTTATATTATATTTTGTTTTATAGTGATTTGAGATCTAAATTTTAGAAAAATTTCAACTCCAGAAAACATTCTTCATTTCTGTATAATTATCACCAGGATGCTAGTGTTAATAGTTGTTGAACATAATATGAGCACTCTACATACTGATAGGTAGGAGAATGTTTTGCCCATCCTGCCCAGCTCCTGTGGCCACTCAGACCCAAGTAAACACACAGAGGCTTATATTATTTTAAACTATGGCCTAATGGCTCAGGCTTCTCATTACCTAGCTCTTACACCTTAAATTAACCCATTTCTATTAATCTATGATTTTCCACATGGCCTGTGGCTTACTGGTACTGCTACATCTTGTTTCTCCTGGTGGTGGCTAGCAGCATCTACTCAACTTGGCTCTCTTCTCCTCTCTCTCTCTCTAGTTAGAATGTTCTGCCTAACCTTACCCTGCCTCACCATTGGCCAACAGCTTTATTTATCAACCAAGCAAAGCAATACATATTCACAGCATACAGAGGAGTAGTCCCATCATTTTCCCTTTTTTTATTTAAAAAGGTTTTAATTTTAACATAGTAAAATTACGTAAAACAAAATAGTTATCAAGCAAGAATTACAGTTACAATATCTAGTCTATTTATATTTGACAAATTNAAATAAAATATTTTAACTATCCTATGTTTTTGAGTCTAAAGTTTTAGGTGTAATTTAACTTTTATCATGACCGAGGAAAATTATAACTATCTAGTCTTCAACTACATCAAAGATGCCAGAAGGATATATTTCCTAAGTAAACAGGAAAAGTATTATAAGCAACTTCTAAAAATATAGAATGACAGAGACAGCTGTCTACCTGGACAGTCATCCAAATTTCCTCTGTAATGTTGAGGCATCAATCTTCAGCCTATAGGCCCAGAGTTTCTCAGTCATTTTTTTCCTGTATCATGTAGAATGTCTTGCAGTCTCCACTATGAAGCAGGAACCTGAGGGACCATCTTGTCTTGCAAAGTTCAGTGGTCATCTTCTTATGGGTCCTGCATGTCCAGTCGATATAATATTTTTTAAAGCAGTCCAGGCAAGAACAGCCTCTTGCCCAAATGGCTATTTGTGCCAAGAATAAGATAAACTCCATATGTAGTGTCTTTGATGCCCATCTTTTTTTTTTTATTTAATCAGTGCTGCCAGGAGCAGACATGTCTCACTGTCCAGAAAGTCTAAGTTTTTAAAACATTTTAAATGCCATATTCTATAAGTCTTTGAAGAGTTTGAAGTTTACCTACCTAATTGAAATATATCTATGTATACCTAGAAAAGTTAACATGACTATAAATTTGATTATCATATGTGACTAATTATTAATCTGTATTTCTTAATTATCTATTACAATTTTAATGAGGTAAACAAATATAATACCTTAATCAAGAATAGAAATATATATAGTATAATAAAATTAACTTTAAATTTGTATCAATAAACTGAAATCTATGAAAACATATTAAACAAGTTGCTCTTTAAAAGTAGATTTAATAATCTACCCTTTTATCTTATCATATCTATGTCCTATATTTTTATATCATATTTAATCTCAGGGTTGTGGGTTCATGCCCCACATAGGGCGCCATTTGTAGGAGATTGTTTTTCCATCCTTCAAGTCTCCTGTGGCTGCTCAGACCCAAGTAAACACACAGAGGCTTATATTATTTTAAACTATGGCCTAATGGCTCAAGCTTCTCATTAGTTAGCACTTACATCTTAAATTAACTCATTTCTACTAATCTATGATTTGCCATGTGGCCTATGGTTTACCAGTACTGTTACATCTTGTTTCTCTTGGCAGCGGCTAACAGCATCTGCTCAGCTCAGTTTTTTCTCCTCTCTCTAGTTAGAATGTCCTGCTTAACCTTATTCTGTCTCACCATTGGTCAACAGCTTTATTTATCAACCAATCAGAGCAACACATATTCACAGCATCAAGAACAATAGTCCCATCACTGATATGACTGAATTCATCATTAAAATTCAATGTTCTCTATAGAAAAAAATAGATACCCTGATAAAATTAACAGTAGTATATTTCTATAATTATGAGAATGGAATATTTATAATTAAACAAAAATATATATAAAGGAATATAACTCATACCTTTAAATTTCAAAGATATGTTTAAAAGTAGAATACAGAGTCTGAGAAGATTAGTTAGGGGACAAAGAGCTTGCTGTGCAAACAAAAGATCCCAAGTTTAGATCCCTAATACCTATGACCAAAGGATATATATAATTAATGATTTTATTGAAATCATATGAATTTTATTTTGGACTCTGGATCACTATACATAATAATTGGTTGAGATTAAACTCATAGATCAAGTGAACCCTATAAAGCTGTCATAAGGTGTTCACCTGAGAGCCATAATCCTTTGCTTAATGAATTATACAAGTTACTTATTACCTCTTAGTAAAACACTTATATTTAATTTATTGAAAAATTTAAATGTAAAATTGGATGTAATGTTGGAAGAAAAAAGCTGTATAATAATAAAATAACCTTTAGTTTCAAAAGCATTGAATACACACTCAAAAATTATTAAATGCTTTGTTCCTGACATTGCTTACTTATTCACTTTGAAGAATACTTTTTTGTTTGACTTCTAAGAAATAGGCAAGAACATAGAACACATGGGATGGATTTTTAAGCTGACATTCTTTTTGCTTTGTTCTTGTTTTTAATAGTAAACTTTAGATATTTTAAAGTCATAGCTTCATTATTTGTTTGTGAAGGATAGTTAAACAATATCCTAAAATCTAAAACTAATACACACTTCCATGGGCTTCCCTCACACTGCCAGTCTTTGCAATAGTTGGAATATTAATCAGGCTGGCTTTTGTAGTGATGCTGCTCAGTCTTTCTCAATGCTGATGACCTTTTCTTCATAATTACTTCTAAATTCTCCCTGAGTCTTCTGGAAAAGATGATTACAACTTTGCATACAGAGGATAGTAGGAACGTAATTTAGAGGATTTTTCTAGCTCCCCTACATTCCATAAGACAATATTGAAAACAGTCTCCTACAGCCTGTTTTTCTTCCCAAGACTTGGACAAGCAGAATGATATATACACATTCATTATATATGCATAAATTGTATCTATATATAATTGTGCAATATGAAAAAGTATATATGTACAATTTGTTTTTTGTATATAGCTTATTTCCATCTGTGCATCAGAGTGATATAAATAGTTCTATTTCCTATAAATACAAAATAACAATGAAATGAACATTGAACAGTGATGACTTGATTCTGATGTTACACATTTATTTGCTTACAATGGTATGCAATAACTCTTTCTTAGTCCTCAATNGTTACTTGGTCATAAGTCATGACAGAATAGAACTACTACACAGGTTTCTGTATTCCACTAAGGTTTAAATATAACTTATATAAATGACAGGAAAATAGGTAAAAATGAGATTCATCTTTTCAGAAAATGATACCTACTGTGGAGTACAAATTCTTCTTCCAATAATTAATATGGTACAGGTTTTAGCTTTATTGTGTTTAAAAGTGATGATTGAGAATATATTTAACATGTTGAAATCCATATAAATAGCTGCTGTTCATGATTCTCAAGCCTTTGGTTAAAAGAGTAGTTGACACATTTATATCAGACCCACATATACCTCATAAGCTAATAATAAATCTTGACAATAGTAGAAGTGTTCTTTGACTTAATCTNTAATATTCTTTGTTAGATAAAAAGCAATAAGCTGTAGGATTCTGAGTCCTCACCTGAATGAATCTTCTGGGGTCAGAGAACAGAACAGCCACTAGTTAAATATCTTCTATCACTTTTATTCTTTCAGTTGCATCTTTAAATGTAAATATAATGGGTTGAACAACTAAATAAGGAACCATAAAAATAGAAGCAAGATTTGTTATGATAGAAAGGTTCAGTGGAATACAAGGGGTTATAGAAGGATAATTGAGAAGAATTTTATTAAAGACATTATATATGTAATGAAACTATGAGAGAATTAGTTAAAATTTTGAGAGAATTATTTAACATTTCATATTAAATTCAACACATGTATTGAATTTTATTACAGATTATCTAGGAACACTCTGGACATTCATTTTATTTTTTAGTAAATAATCTACTGACATAACTTATGTTATATTATTTTATCTTATCTTAGACTGTCTCCTATCATATGCAATGTTAAGAAGATGCAATGTTGTCATTCCTATAAAATTCAAAATTCTATAACTTAAAAAATAACATAGGAGAAACATTCATTATCTTAGATTAGATAAATTTTAAGAATTAATTTTATCTAAATTTGTAACTGTCATTGTTTGACAAATATTGTAAATTTTAAAGTAATTAAAGTAAAACTCCACACTATAAAATTACCTATTAAATATACAATACAATAATTTATATTTCCTATATGTTAAGAACTCTAAAACTCAATAGTTAAACAAATTANGCAATTTATAACTTGACAAAGTGTTTAAGCAAATGTCTCACCAAAGAAAACTTCAATATTGTCAGCAAGACTACTAGGGGCCTGTGGGAGCCCATTTTCAGGTTCCTGGTGGCTTTGCACAGCAGNTTTGNATAGAGAGGATGATTGGACCAGAGGCCTGAGTGCAGGTGTCTGAGATGGTCTGCACTTGGCTGTGCTGGGGGGAGGTCTTTTGCTCCACCCCTTGGCTTCTCTGTAAATACCCTGGAGTAGAGACAGTTGGGGCCTGATGGAATAGGTTCCAGGCCTTCTCGAGGCTATCCTGTATTTTCTATCTTAATCCCCACACTCTAAATCATTCTATCTAATTTTTCCTGCTACTTTCACTCGAGAAAATTCTGGGGAACTGTGGGGTTGGTGGGGCCACCCTACAGAGGCCCAGCCTCAATAGTCAATCAAGAAATAGCAAATAAACCTCAAACCAGATACTCTAACAATCACTTTAGCAATAAAAGTTTAAAGATAAACCCTATTAATCACTGAAATGGAAGAGCAGGATCACCATTGTTGTGAAATGATAACATCAATTACACATAATGATGACATCCTGAATATAGTACATATTGTATAAACTAAATTATCACCATTCCAGAAAACTTGAGAAGTTGTATAACGGTGGAAAAACCTGTGCCTTCCTGAGGAGTAGATAGAAATGACAGGAAGAGACATTGGGATAGACATTCATTTTATTGTAGTTAGCATAATATGTGTGTCTGTGTGTCACATATATTTAGGTATATATACATATATTCTCATTATTGGAATAGAAGAACAGAATCACATACACATGTGTGTCTGTATTTATATCTGTCTATATATGTCTTTTATGTTGATGGAGAGAATTTAAAATACTGTGACTCACATAGTTCTATTATTTATCCTGCAACATGAGTCTGTTTCTCTTTCTAGTAGACAAAATGCCTTATAATTATGAAATAATATAATTATTATTTAATTACAAGACCACCTTTCATTAATGTTTTTCTGTCAAGTGATTATAATTGTGTATCAAACTACTATGTGTTCCATTTCTGAGGCAGATAAAACATACATATTGATTCAGATATTGTCAACAAAATCATCTTAACACCCAATATTAAACTATAATTATTTTTGAACTCAAATTATTTCTCTTAATTCTAAATAATTTGATATACCTTCATGTATATAAATCTGATAATATTAACAAAAAATTAGTTACCAAACATTCTTATATTTTTGATAAATCACTAAATTGTATTAAGTCCGTGAGATGCTTACAAATATTTATTATCATTAAGAAAANTCATTTTTTGACTTTTTTAGATAAGGGTTTAAAATGTAATCATGTAGTCTCTAGCAACAGGCAATGGCATCAACCTAAGGAACTCATTTACAGAGCCCTGCCATTTGAACAGCAGGGAGCTAAGTTCCCTGAAGTGTCTATAAGAATTTCAGGCTCAATGAGTCAAGACTAAATAAAACTCAGCTTCTGTGAAAACAAACACCAGGCAGATAAACCCACAAATGGGTGGTTAACCATTTGCATTCCTGCCCCATCTCCAACACACTTCTAGATTATTGCATTTAAATCAAACTGCAGTAAAATGGAGTGCAGGAGTTTCCTTGATTATGGCATGCTATTGTTTAAGGAGAGAAGATTAGAAATCTAATTAGAATACCAATAGAATGATGTAAAATTGTGATAAGAGAAAATTTATACTTTCATTAATATACAATTTCCCAAAATATGTCACAGAACTGTGTTGTTTTAATTCAACAATATAATATTATTAAAAGTGACAAATAGCTTTTTCTAGATACTAATTCATCTATGACAATTTACTTTCATTTTGGACAAGTTAATTGGA
>LZPO01044860.1:15342-26369 GCA_001675575.1 Neotoma lepida | reverse complement strand
CTTCTTCTTCTTCTTCTTCTTCTTCTTCTTCTTCTTCTTCTTCTTTTCTTCTTCTTCTTTTTCTCCTCCTCCTCCTCCTTCTCTTCCTCCTCCTCCTCCTCTTCTTCTTCTTCTTCGTCTTAGTCTTCGTCTTCGTCTTCTTCTTCTTTTCTTCATCTTCTTGTTTCTGCCTTATTTTCAATGCTGGCTTCCAACATTACTCAGCATTTCTGCACAGGTTCTTGCTTCTTAAAGTCACATTTCTCCTATCCTGAGCCATAATTTCTGGCTAACATCCTTGATAATACTCAGAGATCCAACCCCCTCAGTTGGTTTTAATTGTATTTTACCCACTGTTAATTTTTCTAGTTTAAGTTTTGTCACTATATTTCACTGTAGTGTTAAATTTTCGATAACGACAGATAATTTTGATATACAGTCATTCTACTTTATATCTACATGTACATTCTAAAATATATCTTTTTTAACTTTCTTTCATTTAATCTTTATGTCTTTCACATCATGAATCTTGATCCCATTCATTTCCCATCCCTGAATATCCACCCTCTACATTTGCAGACTCCCCGCAAAAAACTTTATAGAAAAAAAACAGGGGAAAATTTCATCATGGAATCTGTAGTGTGACATAGTAAGTCAAGGAATAAACCCTTTTGTCCATATATCTTTATTTGTAAGTGTTCATTGCAAAGAATCATTGGTCTGGTTTGAGGCCTTTGGTTTCTGCTATACTATCGATACTGGGTCCTCACTGGAACTTCGCCTGCTGTTGCTCTGTGTTTTGGAAATCCTGCAACTTTGAGTCTGTTGTGCTGAGCAACTTCATGTGCTCCAGCAGATTACCTATATGGTGACTATTGGTATGGGCGAACCCATAACCCTGGTCTGGGCCTGGTTAATTGCAGGGTTGGTCAGCCCACCAGATCTCCCTTGTCCTCACCACAGGGTGAACTCTCTTGCATTGGCTTGATAAGTTTATCCCTTCCAATGATGAACAAGAGACAGAGGGACAGGCCCGGTTCTTTTGCTTTCATGTCCTCAGGGTCAGATCTCTTACACCTACACCTTCAGGGCCATTTCTACATCTTGTTGCCCAGGCATGGCATAGGGTCCACTTTCTTGAGTGCTGCAGCAGATGAAGGGCAGCTCTAGCTCTCTTGATCTTATGATCTCAGGGCCAGCTCTCCCACCTGCCTCAGCCATTGATGGGGGACATTTCTCTCCTGCCCATGCTACCACATGACAGGTGAGTAATGGGTGTTGTGGAATATCATTTTATTTTATTTTTTTTTCTAACGATTTATTTATTTATTACGTATACAGTGTTCTGCCTTCATGTACACCTGCAGGCTAGAAGAGGGCACCAGACCTCGTTACAGATGGTTGTGAGCGACCATGTGGTTGCTGGGAATTGAACTCAGGACCTCTAGAAGAACAGCCAGTGCTCTTAACCTCTGAGCCATCTCTCCAGCCCAGAATATTATTTTAAAGTGTGTTATATTTGTTTATGCTGTGGAAAACTGGTTTTAATGATGCAAAGATATGCCTCATCCTTTTATGTTGCATTTGTTTAACTGTGTGAAGCTGTGTTACTTCACCTATCTAAAACACCTGATTGGTCTATTAAAGACCTGAATGACCAATAGNGAGGCAGGAGAGATAAACAGGTGGGGCTGGCAGGCAGAGAGAATAAATAGGAGGAGAAATCTGGAAGAAGGAGATCTAAGAGCCACAGAAGAAGAAGGACTCCAGGGGCCAGCTACACAACAAGCCACAGAGAAGTAAAGAAAGGTATANAGGATAANTATAAAAGCCCAGAGGCAAAATGTTGATAGGATAATTTAAGTTAAGAAAAACTGCNTAGAAATAAGCCAAGCTAAGACTGGGCACTCATAAGTAATAACAAGTCTCCATGTATATTTATTTGGGAGATGTGTGGAGGGCACCCAAAAGAGTAAAGAGTTAAAAAACATCCTTCAACAAATGGGGACAGCTCTTCCATACTCACATTATTGGGGATGGCTTGCCCACACCCAAGTGTTGCTGCTGGTGGCAGACAGGAGCAGTTCTGTGGCCCTTTGGACCTCAGGGTCAGCTCTCCCTCCTGCATCAGGTGTTGTTGGGTGGGGGAAGGAGAGAGGCTGAAATACATCTCAAATGTAAGTCAAAGCAAATGCAGTTAAGTGTAATATTATTCAAGCATTTTTTTTTACTGTGAGATATTGCAACAATTTCACACAATCTATTGATTGTTAAAATAGTTAATGGAAGCTAGGCTCTTTTCCTTTCCTTGTGTTCACAATATTGATTTTTTTNAAAGTATTCAATAGATTGATCATTTTCTAATCATCAGACAAGTGAGCCAAGTCATAGGAACTTTATATAGATAAATTTTAACTTTTGTTTAAAAGAGGTGACTTACTGTCATTTTGAGTAAACAGAAATTTCCATGTTCTTTGGTGACCAGTGTANCTGGATCTTAAGACCTAATGTCCTTCTCAGATCATAGACATAGCTGTTATTTGTCTTGATAAGTTAAAAATATTCCCTTTCAGTAAATGACTTTTCTCAAAGAGTCTTGGCACCTAGCTGTTATGTTCTGAATCCCCTTTTGCCACTGAACAAGGAGATCATTAGAAGTGAAAACTTGGACCTTTGCCAAACCCAGTACTTGAGCCTCCAGGAGAGGCATCATCATGTGGCTTTAGTTGCNTTGCNGACAACCAAGATCATGGGAAAGTAAATGTCTCAATGACTTGGTAGGATCACAAGAGAATGTAAGTCACTCTTCAGAACTATTCAAAATAGGATAAAGTTACCTAACTGAAACAAGTTTTAAGAAAGTTTTGAGTGTTTAAAAATCAATGTATGAAGGAATCCTCAAAAAGCATTTATTTATACTCTCTTCTTTAGTTTCATCATTAAAACATGTATTTATAGTGTTATTTTCAATAATTTTTTCTATATGCATATATTTTCTCAAGTGGCATTTAATCATTCTAAAATACCTAGCACACTTTTATTACTAATATCAATTATCAAAGACATCTTTAGTATAGTTTTTGTAAAATATTTGTATTTTGGAGTTACTAATTTAAATAAAATCAATATATACCAATAAAGCAATAACTCAAATGAATATATTACTCATATTTTACTTCTTTAAAGCATGAGCACTATATTAAAACATGACAATGCAAACAACTTTTCATATTCTTGTCTTCATATTCTACTTCCTGTCAATTAATAACACAACTAAATATGAATTTATTGGTTAATGGAAAGGAGATCATTAATTTGTATAAGACATTATGACTCTAAGAGAAAGATGGCATAATAAATACTGAATTTGACTTTGGCTTTTTCTGGGTTTTTGCCTTACCCCAGCATTGTATTTTAAGGTTTGCTATAGAGCCCAAATCCCAAACCACAAAAAGCATAAAATATAATTAAAAGCTGACTCTAACTTTAGCAAGTGCCAATATCTTTAGCTTTTAATACTGAAACCTAATATTACTCATGACTATATAGCCTACCATTGTGCTTATTCTAAAATGCCCTTGACTATCTAATTCTCCCTTTTAGTTTAATGTAAATACGAATGGTAGATTGAGATGCAATTCTGTATATATTAACTTAAAAACAAAAGTTACCTATGGTGTTTATATTATTGACCAAGTAGACTTTGACACTTGTACCTTGTTTTAGAGATCATGGGATTTTATATCACAGCATGCTTCCAGCTGCTTTGAGTGATATTTGTCCCATTTACATTTGAATATGACTATTCTCTGTATTTTTCTGGATACCAATAAAATTAATAATGGGCTTGCCAGTAGAAACTTTAAATGCAAGGCAAGAATTGTACCTGAAGTTGTAAAGGACCACTTTTGTCAACCTAGACTATATTGCCCAATGAAATTATCTGCTACAATTGAAGGGTGTCTTAGTTAGGGTTTCTATTGCTGTGAAGAGACACCATGACCACAGCAACTCTTATAAAGGAAAATATTTAATGAGATGGCTTACATTTCAGCGGTTTAGTCCATTATCACAATGGTGGGAAATGGTGGTGTGCAGACAGACATGGTCTAGGTGAAGTAGCTGAGAGTACTACATCTTACAGGCAACAGAAGAGAACTGAGACACTGGGTGTGGCTTGAGCATACATGAGCCCTCAAAATTGGCCTCCACAGTGACACACTTCCTTCCACAAGGTCACAGCCACTCCAACAAAGCCACATTTCCTAATAGTACCAATCTCTTTGGAGGCTATTTTCTTTCAAATCATCACAAAGGGGAAGGGAAAACTTTCCATTACATAAACAAACTCAAAGAATCCATGTTACAAACTAGCCCTACAAGAGAATAATGGAGGTAATTCCTCATGCTGAAGAGAGAGCACTATATTACATGAGCATAGCCAAGAAGTTACAGGAGGAAAGCCAATGGAGCTATAAGTACTAAAATACAAATGAGGCTTAAAAAACAAACAGCAAAAACAAACAACAGAATCATAATAATACAAACCTTCCAATAATAACTAATCATAAATTGTCAAATATCAAGAGACAAAGGTTAGTTGAATGGCTAGAGAAACAAAACCCATTTTTTTAAATGTAAGAAATTAATTTTGTGTCAAGGATAAGTACCACCTTAGAGGAAAAGAATGAAAAGAGCATTTCAAGTAAATTGGAACAAGAATCTAATATGTATCGATATACTAATAGTATAACAAATAGCTTTTAAACTAAAATTAATTAGAATAGATAAGACTACCCCATTCTGATCAAAGAAACAATTAAAAAGGACTAGTAAATTCTGAAAATACATAAGAAGGAACAAATTTGACCCCAAAGGAAGCAATAAGGTGTGGCAATTGTTTTTTCAAAGTTTAATAATGTAAGAATGTCTGATAAATTACAATGGAATATTTTCACAGTTATAAATAAAATAACCAGTACAATGGAACTTGGAGAGGATAAACAGAATATGCATACCAGAAATACCTTCTCAAAGAATTTATGAGCATACTTAATAAGAGATGGAAACAATACAAGAAATGGCATGGGACAATAAATTCAAAATGCAGATGATAATTTCTGGACAGACTAAACATAGTTTTAGATTTAAACAAGTTTCTAATATGAAGTTAAATGAAGGAAATATATTAGAATACTTTAAAAACTATCAGATTATGCCAAGATTGACAGGCAGATTAGTTGACTGATAACTGATTAAACTTATGGTGCTAATTATGGAATACAAAGCCTTGTTTCTGCTGAGGAAATATGCACTNACTGGCCATTTGATAAAGGAAGAATTTTGTTCAGCATATTATAGTAACCATAATTGTTAACAGAAAACATTGCCAATTGGTCATTTTAAAAATTGAAAATGTACCACTCAAAATCAGCAGAAAGTGGTTTAAACCAACAATATTTAAAATCCTGAAGAAATTAAAAGACTTCTTGTAAATATAAATTTGAATGAATCATAACAAAACACATACAATTAGAAAAATATGCGAGTAGACTTTCAGAGAACAGAAAGTATAAGTGATGATTATGCATAAGAAATGACTGGGAAATAAATCCAGACTCAGTTTTAATTTAAGTCTCTTCAATTTTCAAAAAATAAAGGTGTTGGTGATATGAAATACTAGAGAAATATGGATTCATGGATATTGTAAGAAAAACTGTAAAATAGGACTTANACAAAAGANAGTTTTTCCTTCTTTTACATTTGTAGCATGCCTATTGCATAATATAATTTCAGTCTTTGGTGCATGAAATTATTATTAATTTGCAATGACCAGTATNTATGAAAATTACTTATTATAGGTAGAAATGAAACATAAATGTTAAATTGAGNGCTGTCTAAAATATGTTATCAGTGAGCAGTTTGGAACTTTTATGTGTGTATGCTATTACACACGGGTTTGCTAGAGCTCACTGGCAGAGACACTGACCTCAGGCCATTGATTCGGGAGACAACACAGTGGGAGATGTATAAGAATGCCCTAGTTCTAACTGTTGAGTCTCTCGTAGTAACAATGATTCAATAACATATATTAAATATATCCTTGTGTCAGTTGGAAATGTCATATATTTTAAATGGGTACCGTAATTCATAGATTCACTAAAATGCATTCTTGCATTAATCAATGAAGTTATATTTTATTTTTCCAGTACAAAAAATCCATGTTTATTTCTTTCTTTTTAAACCATACTCAAGTTAAAACAGAGTATTTGTGTGATGAGATCCACCCATAAATACAATACAGAAATTAATACTGATTCTCTCATTAACATGAATATTATTTCAATTTGTATAAAATTAGCTTAAATATACAAGTCATATTTTACTTTTGTATCTTTTTAAAATTTCTTCTTTCAGATTATTCCTTTCAATGCATGTCTAAACTTAGGCTTACTGTGTATTAGGTACAAAGAAAATAAAAGAACTTACGAGTATAAATTGAATTGTCCATTAATTAAATATTTTATAATTTTTGCTATTTTCTACACACATAAATGGTGTATATTTTACCTCTATTTCAGGTAGATCTGTGAAACAATGTGTACAGTAGAAATACTACCAGTCAAAGCACTATGAGAAAAGGAGGTTACCTTGTAGGAGGAAGATGAATGAGCTCATGTTTGGTCTCACCTCTGCTCCTTCCTCTTATCCATCACTCTAGTAAATGATGGGGACGGTGTTCAGCACTGCTTATCAATGTCAGATACCCTAGAGAATGTGTTTGCTAAGGATTTATAAATCTATGAGTTTTGAGGCTACTATGGGCTGTTTAGTAACTTTCAAGTCTGGCTTGCTTAATTGAGACACTTTCTCAAATAAATAAATAAAATGAAATCCATGATGATTTGGGTTTATTACAATTTTTGCCTTAAAATTTAGATTAAGAATAATTTAAAATTTTAATTGCAGCTGCTAATCATTAAGAATAAAATCAATATTGCATTTTAAATGATACAAACTTAAAATTTAAAACACTGTTGAGTGAAAGTTTACATTTTCTAAGCCAAATGTATGGTGAAAATTGTGGGTTTTTTAATCAAATTTCTTGTGAAATGAATCAGAAATTTCAGGATGCCTGTGTCCTGAAATTTGACATGAAAGAAGGAAGTATTTTTATCTGTTTTTCAATGACATTAAATAAAGATAAGTCATTGCTCTCTCTGTAAATAAGGAAATTAATGTTTTTTTTAATAAAAATATCATATTCTAGCTATTTCCAGATCAAAAAAACTATTTTCATGAACATAGAGAAAGCTTCTGTACATCCTGAATATCTAGAAAAACATGCATCATACTAGGGCTCCTGGATAGGGTCAATAGTATTCTTGAATTTTTTCTATTTCGCATAATCTCCACAAATTATGTTTACATTTATCTAATGTATGTGTTTTGCAAATGTTATTCACAAATATAAATAAGCATGTCTATACGCATACATATATAATTTTATGGGTTATTTATGGAGTTTACTTTCATACTTATTATATAGTTAAAGATAACCTTGAACATCAAATCTACCTTTACCTGTAGTGTTCTAGGTATACCACTATTTCTCATCTATGCAGTGTTGGGTGTCAATCCCAGGGCCATGAGAAGGCCAGATAATCACTCTCACAACTGGCACATTCCCAGATTTTAAATATGTTTTTGAATGGAAGGAACTCTGTCTTTCTTAAATCATTCAGGAACAAAAATCCTTTACTGTCAACTTCATGCACATTATAGAAAGGCTTTATTTGTAATTAAGCTTTAAGAGTTGTTTAATAATCTGTTTCTGACTTTCTCCTTCTGTCAGGAGCCATGGTACTTATTCAAATCTATGTATGAATACTAGTTTTGCACTTTGATTGAATGAATTAGTACTTCCATGACTTAATGATAGGAGTATTTCTGCGAACCAGCCCTAATCTGGAAGAATTAGCACTCAGATTTCCTTCTATTACCTGTTGCTTTTCTTTCCATAGAGTTGGGGAGGGAACCTTGAAAATCTTGCAAATTTCTTCTTTTCCAGATACATGACATTTTGTTTACCTCCAGATTCTAATGACCTTAACTGCCCCTCCTGGAGGGACTGTTTTAATATAACAGTTATATGCATTTTAATTAATTTATAAAATACATGAACTCATTGATAACAGGAATAAACTAGTTCACTATAATTAAAATAACAAAAAGTCTGTGTTGTCTTAAATTCAAGGTATATCTTCAAATAAAAATAGGAGAAATAAGTGCAACATATTGGTCCATGCACTACAACTGAGTGTGTCATCATAACTTCTGTGGCTTCAATGTAGGGCTCAGTGTAATATTGTTCTCACCTTTACAACTTTCTGTCTATACCCAAGGTGCTGATGACCTCANCTGGAATTCTTTTATTCAAATGCATGTTACATGAACAGCATGACTAGCAAAAATGATCTGAATCAACACAGCCTTTGTCTCATTAGAGCCAAACATGATTCCTAAGGAAGATAATCATCAAGAGACTTGGGGGTTGCACCTGGATATTCTGATCAATGGTTAGTCTCATGTTCAAAAACACTTGGGAGATTTCCCTAGAAAGGATGACTCACTATCTTAATAATATGTTTTTCTTTTTGGACACCAAGATTTTATGCATTGCGACTCTGTTACCATGTCTTCTATATTTCAGAAAATCAGTTCAAAAACTTTAGTTGACTTTCTTGGTCTTATACCTCATATCCTAGATAATATAATGAGCCTTCAGTTTGNCTTTGGTATTTCTCACTTTATTTAAAGTGACTTTCCAAGTGATAATAAACTTTTATGACAAATGTTNAACATTTGTCTTCTGATTTTCTTGATGCCATACTCGGTAGAGTCAAGCACCTTTTTACACTCATCTTTCTTTCTCCCTCACTAGGAGGCACATTCCCTTGATATTCCTATTACTTACGTGTTTCCCTCAGTCTCTCTCTCTCAATCTTGGTATCATTTTTTATTTATATAATGTACACAGATGCACAAATCCACAATCTATTTTNGGGGTAATCATATTATTTCCATATATTTTTCTTATCCCTTGATTCTCAATTTTCTATTGAACATTTTATTGGAAGCTCATTAGGGGTAAAGATTAGAAAAATAAAATCAAGTAGTTTTATGTCTTTGGCAACTTGTTCTACTGTAATTTTTATGTCAGCAAGTCATTAACTCCTTTCCATTTCACTACTTAATCAGAGTGCTTTCAACCAAAGCCCAAGGTGATGAGTGATATTTGCTCACTCATTAGATGCTCAAATAACACTTGATTTGTAGTTTACCTGCATTCTGTACTCCTAGACTTAATTGTAACATGGACACTCTATATATAAACTTCAAAATATATTTTGTACTCTGAGACATAGCAGAAGATCATAAATTGGTCAGTGATTCCAATAACTTATAGCAAGTTTCAAAAATATGATGACAAATGAAGTGATGATATGAATACTGTCTTAGAGATCCATTTGTCCATAATTTTTTTAATTTATTTTTAATTTTTTTAATTTTACATACCAATCTCCGTTCCTTCTCTCTCCCTCCTCCTGCCCTGCCACTCTCCCCTATCCCACACTCCATCTACTCTTCAGAGAGGGTAAGGCCTCCCTTAGGGAGTCAACAAAGTCTGGCATACTAAGTTGAGGCAGGACAAAGCCCTTATCCCCTGTGTCAAGGATGAGCAAGGTATCCCACCCTAGGGAATATGTTCCAAAAAGCCATTTCATGCACACGAGATAAATAACCATAAGGAGGGTAGGGAGAAACCTGGTGCTTGAGAAATCCTCAGGAATCCACAAGAATAACACCAGCTAAGACTCCCAGCAATAATGAAGAGGATGCCTGAATTTACCTTCCCTTATAATCAGAATAGTGACTACTCTAATTGTCATTATAGAACCTACATCCAGTACCTAATGGGAGCAGATGCAGTGATCCACAACCAAGCACTGGGCTAAACTTCTAAACTACAGTTGAAGAGAGGGAGGAAAGATCAAAGGAGCCAGTGAGGTCAAGATCATGACAGGGAAAATCACAGAGACAGCTGACCCAAGCAGGTAGGAGCTCATGGACTTTGGCCTGTTAGCTAGGGAACATGCATGGGACCACACTAGGCCGTCTGATTGTGGATTATGGTTGTGTGCTTATATCTGTTTGGGGAGCTCCTGGTAATGGGCCCAGGACTTGTCCATAATTTTTGCAACAATCAAATGTTAGACAACACGATGGCTCTCTGTAGTATCCTTCTACTTGCTGAAAACAAGTCTCTTTGGAAAGGTATGAAAGCTACACTTGTCTGCCAACATAAGGATAAACTGTTGAGGATACAGTGAGAAGTGACTCATCTAGGAAAATGGCGGTAGTAGGTTCTATGACCTCAAGGGTAGGTGGTTAGTTTTTCAGTTTCAGGAATGAATTAACACCAACTTAGTGGCCCTGAAGTTCAACTAGACAGCTGTGGGTTACCCCTGACATACAAGTATCATTATTGTACCATCCAAGGTTTGTAAGCTTTATGGGTATATAGGACTATTAAATGATTTTCTCCCTTGAGAGATTGCATAGTAACTTCTGATACTATGAGACCTAGGTTCTACTGAGATGGCTTCCAAGTTATGTCTTTCATCTTAATTAACCAAAGTCTTGTGTCTGCATTAGTGTAGTGCCTTCAGTAATAGAAACTTACTTTCAAGTTCTGAGAGGAAACCAAAAACATTGACAATGGCCTATATAGTTTTTGAAGTCTTCTGGATTTTTCTGATCAACAACTCAAAGCTAGGTTTTTCTTTCAAGACACTGATATTCTGTTAGATACTCTAAGCCTCTTAATCAGCATTGTCACACCCTGTAGTATAACTCTCTCTCTATCTCACTCTTTCTATCTCTCTCTCTNTATATATAAATATATATATTATAAATATATAGATATTATAAATATATAATATATAAATAAATATATAGAGAGATATAGATAAAGATTTATTTAT
>LZPO01044859.1:59750-70523 GCA_001675575.1 Neotoma lepida | reverse complement strand
ACCAATTTAATCTAAAAGTATCTGAATTTAACTACAAGACAGCAGTCAATTTTTATAAACAATTTATAAGAAAGTCAATGCTACTTTCAAATCTTTTACCCCCTTTAATTCTTAATCATGGATGAATTTTCTAGTCTTAGACTAATATTTCTTTATACTATATTCTTAAACAAAAACTGCTTAATTACACAGCGGTAATTTTATTGACCTTTTTCTTTTATGTGCTTTATTTGTCTTTTATAAANAACAAGCATTATACAATTCACTCAGAAAAGGCCTGAAATGATGTGCTTTGTGAAGATGAAAATCCTAAAGTTTGGTGTATAGGTCTCCACAATGAGGCTGATATTAACAAGTAAGGGAATATAAGGCACCCCTGAAGTCATCTTCATAAGAGTTATCATAACAAAATTTGAGACTGAATGTAGAAAGCATGCCTTATATATGCAGAGCCCTGAGATGTATCCTCAGAGCTGCATAAATCCAGGTGAGGCAGGAAGATGAGAAGTTCAAAGCTATATATAACAAATTNGAGGCTAGTCTAAGTGTCTTGAGACCTTAAAAGTCTACTTCCTGCCTTTACAACAGACTTCTTTGGGTTTTCTGTATTTCCTTATAAAGCTGCTTTGGAGTGTGGAACTAAAGACAAGCCTAACAAGTGACAGCATCACAGATACACTACAGGAGTGTGAGAGGATCGAGCTTAGGAATCCCGTGAGAAGAGAGGAAACAGCAGTTTATGTTTCTATGAAATTGGGAAGTTTATATCCTTATCAGGTCTTTAGTGGAAGATGGCACACCAGTGGACTTCAAATCTGTTCAAAGTTATATGGTAAAGAGAAAAAGGAAAGAGAAGGGTGTGAAATTCGCTCAGNTTCAGCTTNACTGTTTAGCATTTGAAAAAGTATCCATCTGTTCTCTTGACCTTGGTTTTAGGATTTGTTTGAGGTCAAGGATCTGTTCACTCTCATAGCAAGTATTTGTGTATACATAATTAAATTGACAAACTCAGTAGAGAAATTACTTTTTCACTGAGAAGTGATATAAATTGCATTATTCAAATTTAGACTATCTATCTATATATGGAAATAATTATGTATATGTGGGAATTATGTATAGACATATGGAAATTATATCTATAACATAGAGATAGGAATCTCCTCAGAGTTGAGAATTTGTCAAACTGGTGATTATCAATCAAGCTCTTGTCATTTGATCTTGAGGAATTATTTTACATTTCTGGATCTTAATGTCATATAGTATAAAATAAGATTANACTTTCAATGTGATTGGATCTTTTTCTATTTCCAAAGTTCTATGAATCTTCTCTGAAGAAATTTTTAATATATATTTTTGATATATTAATTTGAAATAACATTTGACTATTGTGTCCATTAAGTGCATATAGTTATGTTATATATGTTACATAATGTTTGATATGTGACTATAATAACCATAAGAATACTAACAAAGAACAGCTGTTTTTAAAATTACACACAAGTGACCGGGTGTGGTGGCACTTGGGAAGCAGAGGCCCAGCACTTGGGAGGCAGAGGCAGGTGAATCTCTGAGTTTGAGGCCAGTCTGGTCAACACAGTGAGTTCCAGGACAGCCAGGGCTACACAGAGAAACCTTGTCTCAAAAAACAAAAAGAAAAATTACACACAGGTGGGTGGGAAAAACCTTCCCATGTATCCTCCCCCTTTGCTCTCATTCAAGTCCATAGGTTCTTTAATTGTTGTTGTTGGTGAGTGTATGTGTGTGTGTGTCTGTGTCTGTGTGAATTCCTAAATACATAAATCCAACCTGCTCTTGTATGTCATTTTTCAGGGCTGACTATTTGGCATTGGATAACCAATTTGTGTACTCTTTGTTGGGGAAGACTATTTCTCTTGTTCTCAGAATTCCTTGATTGCCTGTAGTTTATTGTCTAAGGTTGAGGTCTTGAAAGCTTTCNTTTCCCACACTAGCACATCTATTAGTAACACACTAGTTCAGATAANATTAAGGCAGATTTGATTATTTTACATATGGCAATTATTTATGTTAAAAACAAGCAGAATGATGTTGGCTTGTAACTATTTTAAGGTACTTAAAGAAGATTTACTGCAAATATCTTTCTACAATATGAAACCTAGGGCCTTNGCTTACTATCAAGCATTCTTCTAATGAAATACATGCCCAAAATGTGTTCTAGGTTGATAATTATCACAAACTCTTTTCAGTNACAAACCAAGCAAGTAAAATTCATATATACAGGGATAGAGAGATGGTTTAGTGGCTAAGAGCACTGGATGCTCTTCCAGGGGTCCTAAGTTCAGTTCCTAGCACCCAGTCAGAAAACTACCAACTGTCTGTGACTCCAACTCAAAGGGATCTGTCACTTTCAGCTGACCCTTAACATCTGTACACATATAGCATACATAAGAACACACATTAATAAAAATGGAAAATAGAGTAAGAAATAAGTATGTATGTAAATATGTGTGTGTGTATGTGTGTGTGTGTGTGTAGGGTGGTGTGTGTGTGTACATATATATACTAACCCAATTACTATATATGATAAATGTATTGAATCCCAATGAAATGTAAGATTAGCTATGAAGGTGACTAAATCATAGTTTCACTAATATCTTTCAATTATCTATTGAAGGTAATAAAAATAAGTATGCAAAATTTATATATGCTCTCAATTTCTTAGTTGATCCATTCAGGAACACTTATAGAATATTTAATATTCTATACAGTAACTAACCCAGTTACTGTATATGTACACATATATAATCTAACCCAGTTACTATATATGATAAATTCTACTGAAATATAAGATTGGTTATGAAGGTGACTAAATCACAGTCAGTTTCACTAGTGATCTTTCCCTTATCTATGTGAAGATAANAAAAATAAGTTGCAAAATTTAAATATGATTTCAATAACTTAGTTGATCTATTCAGAAACATTTATAGAATANTTAATGTTTATTACAAATAAGGCACATTTTAATATTCAGAAAGGAACATAAGATTTGGTTGGTTTGTTTGTCAAACCAGTAGATATAAATATGTATAAAAATAGTATTAATGTGTATATGATTATATTATCATCTCATAAATAAATTCATTACTAATAANATATTAAGTATAAGAAGTAAAATATTATTTATCCTATCAAACTCTACTTTCAAAATGGGCTTTCAAGCAGGTGATTATCATGTGTTTGGGTCTTACTTAAAGATCTGATTCCAAGCTTTGAATGTGAGAAGGAAGATGAATGGATCTTTTGCATAGCAAAACNTGTAAAGTATAGGATTTTGGGTCTTCTTTGAATATTCTCAGTTACATATTTAAGTTATTGAGCATAGATATCTTATACTCAATAAAGTAGGTGCAAAAATAAATATGTTAGCAAGGCATGGTGGTGCATGTCTTTGATCCCAACACTCAGGAGGCAGAGGCAGGTGGATCTCTGTGAGTTCAAGGCAAGCCTGGTCTACAAAGTGAGTTCCAGGAAAGCCAGGGCTGTTGCACAGAGAAACCCTGTCTAAATAAATAAATAGATAGATAGATAGATAGATAGATAGATAGATAGATAGATAGATATGTTTTTTTTCTAGTTCTGTGTCACTTAGAATAATTCTGATCATGAAGATATCAGACATTGGCTGAATACATTTTGAATTTATTGTCAAAACATAATAAGATTATTACAAGAATATATTGGGCACAGTCAAAAATGATGCTAAACATTCTATATATAGCATATTGTCTAATAACTAACATATACCTCAGGTTCTTGACCACTTTAGTGCTGTCAGGTATGGTTCTTTCTTATGCAGTGACTCTTACATCCAGCAAAAAAAAAAAATCATTGATCACTGCCATGATATTTGAGCCACTATTGTAACAGTATCACTGTTACACTGGACATAACATGTCATTCCGTCATATCTTTAAGTAAAGATACCATAGCCTTTTAGCCACAGAAAGTGAATGAGCAGAAAAACAGAGTGAAAGCTNTGTGTCTGGTAATAGTAATGGGCCATTAACAATCCCTAACAGAAACAAGGGTCACAGAACCATACTTTGGATTGTAGTCTTTCCATTGTCCTGTTTTCCCCTTTCATGCCCTCCTTCCAAAACTGAAAGTGATCTTGGGAAATACTACATTATTCAGGAGGTAGAATATTAATTGTAGTTGGTATTCCATGATGTAGCTTTCGTGGGGTTGTCATATGCTTTAGTCCACTGCTGTGGAGAGACACCATAACCAAGNNNACCCTTACAAAAGAAAGCATTTGANTGGGGGCTTGATTAGAGTTTCAAAGGCTTATTCCATTATCATGGCAGAAAGCCTGTTGTCAGGCAAGCATGGTGCTAAAGAAGTAGGTGAGAGATATATCCTGATCCCAAAGCAGAGAGAGAGAGAGAATGGGTACTGGCTTTTGAAACCTCAAAATCCATCCTTCCATGACACATGGTTGCAGAATATTTGTTTAACTATGTAAAGATGTGTTGCATTTATTTAACTANGTAAAGATATGTTGCATTTTTTTATGTCACAATGTATTTGTTTAACTATGTAAAGATGTATTGAATTTAATTCTGTAAAGATGTATTAATGTTTTACTTTGCCTGCCTAAGGCACTTGATTGGTCTAATAAAAAGCAGAATGGTCAATAGTGAGGGCAGAGGGCAGGAGGAGAACTTCCTGGCAGGGAGAGTAAGTAGAAGGAAGATTTTGGCTTGGGGCAAGAAAGAAAAGAGACACCAGGGAGATGCCAGGGCTGGCCAGCCAGACAGACATGGAGGAAGCAGGAAGTAGTTTATACAGAATGAAAGAAAGGTAAAAAGCCTTGAGACAAAATGTAGATGAATAAAAACAGGTTAAATTAAGTTAAAAGACCTAGTAGGACAAGCCTAAGCTAAGCCCAAGCACTCATAATTAATAATAAGTCTACATGTCTTTATTTGGGAAATGGTTGGCAGTCCAAAGAAATTGCCAACTACAACACACTTCCTCCAACAAGGCCGTATCTACTCCAACAAGGCCATGCCTCCTCATCCTTCTAATCCTTTCAAAGAGTGCCACTCCCTGGTGACTTAGCATTTAGATATATAAACATATGGGGGCCATTTTTATTCAAACCATCACTTTCCTTTCTTGGCCCCCATAGGCTTGTGACCATATTATAATTTAAAAGTGCATTCAGTCCAACTTAAAAAGTCTCCATGTGTTTACAACTCTAGTTGGTGTCATGAACCAGGAGAGCAGGGCCTAAAAATGAGGGGGACTAAAGTCTCATGCAATAGCCAACTCTATTCAGAGCATCAAACAAGTTATACTCTGAGGGTTAAGAAGAGTTAGCTAATAAAGTATACAATCACAAGGACAAGCCACACATGGCAAAATCAAATTTTTCTCTAGAGGCATATAAACAAATAATAACTAGTGTAATTAATAATCTAAAGTAAACTCATTCTTATACACTATATCTGGGAAGGGCACAAAAATANATTCCAGGAATAATTCTGTGTTTTGAGGAAAGTGAAATCAGAAAACTCTTGTCTTGTTTTCTTGGAGTTTTCTCACAAGCACTCAGAATTCTCAGATAACTCCATTTTTGGACTGTGTTCTGAAATCCATAGTCTCAATAGTGTTTAAAAGTCCAAAGTTCAGTATCTTCTGAGACTCATGCCTCAACTGTAATCTAGTCTAATATCAAAATCAAAAGTCAGATCATATATTTCCAATATACAACGGACAGAATATACATTATCATTCCACAAAGGATGTAAAGGAGNANGGTGAGGAAATAGTAAACCAAAAGAAGAGTTAAACCCAGATGGGCAAATTCTAAGTTGTGCATCTCCATGTCTGATGTTAAAGTGCTCTTCAGGTCCCCAACTCCTTTTAGCTTTGTTGACTGCAACATATTTCTCTATCATAGGCTCATTCCACATTCAGTCTGCTGCCTTCCCCACTTTAGTCTTCTATAGGTACCTTATCTGGTGTAAATGGATATTTGGTTATATCTCCCCAAGGAGAAGTAAATGTAGCAATCACTAGCAGGACACATTATAAAAAAAAATAAAAAAAATAAAAATTAAAATTAAAAAAAAAACCCAAAACATGTCATTAAGCAGTTTCTTCATTCTGTGAACATTTGAGCATGCTTATCACTAGGTAAATCACTTTACCTAGCCAGTTATGAAATATATAGGCATAGTAAAGAGATATATGTTTCCTTTTTGCATAGCATAATGATGTTTAACAGTATATATTTTGGGATATANAGTGAACTGTATTTATGGTATTCAAGAGAGTAAGGCTTCCTAGATCCCTCTTCTTCTCAGGGTCTTGGATAGAAACTGTGACAGGAGATGTTCAGTGTTGGGGATTCAGTTAGGACAGGAACTTCTCAGAAGCCAAGGGCCTCTCTTCCTCTCATATTCTTGCTGGGGTGAATGACCTTCAGAGGCCANGTAGGGCATAGATCTATCACCCTGTTGCTGTAGACATATTTGCTGTCATACCAGGAAATGAGCTTCACAAATTTGTCATTGTGAGAAATGCCAGACCCAGCATAAAATCACAGGAGACAACTTGGTNCTCAGTGTAGGAAAGGACATCCTTTAGTGGGCCCCCCAATGCCTGCTTCACAACCTTCTTGATGTCATTGTACTTGCCAGATATCTGTAGCCAACATGTCAGATCTATGATGGACATATTGGGGGTAGGAACATGGAAGGCCATGACAGTGAGTTCTCNTTCCATTCAGGGATGATTTTGTCCACAGCTTTGGAGAACAATATAAAATATGATAGAATGGAATATAGTAAGTATATAAAGGACTTTGCCAATTATAATTGTTCTAAAGTAAAATGTACTGTAAATAATTGTGTGTATATGAGGTCTTATTACATAGTTTAGCTGGCCTCAAGTTCACTATTGTCTTAGGGTTACTTTTTTATTATTATTAATTAACCTTAATCACTTGCTTTACATCCCACTAAAGCTTCACCTCCCTCCTCTCCTTCCATTCCCTCCCCCTGAAATCACCTTTGCCCACCCACTGCCCAAATCCACTCCTTCTCTGTTTCTGTTCAGAAAGGGGCAGGCCTTCCATTACTGTCAATAAAGCATGGCATATCAAGTTGAGGTAGGACTAAGCTCCTCTCCTCATATTATGGCTTGGCAAGGCAACCCAGTATGAGGAATTGGTTCCTAAAAGTCTGCCAAATTGTCAGGGACAGGCCCTTCTCCCACTGCTAGGAGTTTCACAAGCACACCAAGCCATACCACTGTGCTGTTTCCAGTGTTTTTGATCTTCTGTGAGGCCAGGTTGGTTGCCTCTGTGGTTTCTCTTGACAATGACCTTGACACCCCCACCTCTGACCCCCACCCCCTCGGCTCTCACAATATCTCCACTCTCTCCTCAACAGGATTCCTGAAGCACGTCCCAGTGCTTGGCTGTGGATCTCTGCATCTATTTCTATCAGTTACTAGATGAAGGCTCTCTGATGACAATTAGGGTAGTTGTCAATCTGATTACAGGAGATGTGACCAGTTCAGGCTCCCCATCCACAACTGCTAGGAGTCTTNGCTGGGGACATCCTTGTAGATTCGTGGAAGATTCCCTTGAATGAGGTTTCCACAAGACCCCCAAATTCCCCCTCACATCAAGACATCTCTTTCATTACTCTCCCTCTCTATCCCACACCTAACCCAACTCCTCATGTTCCCATCTACACCTGCCCCCAGTTTACCCAGGAGATTTTTTCTATTTCCCCTTCCCATGGAAATCCTTGTGTCCCTCTTTGGNCCCTCCTTGTTTACCTAGCTTCTCTGNGACTGTGGATTGTGGGTAGCATGGTTATCCTTTACTTAATAGCTAATATTCATCTTCTTTATCTATTCTTTGGTTGAGGGACATCTAGGTTGTTTCTAGGTTCTAGCTATTATGAATAATGCTGCTATAAGTATAGTTGAGCAAGTGTCCTTGTGATATGATTTAGAATCCTTTGGATAAATGCCCAAGAGTAGTATACTGGGTCTTTTGGTAGGTTGATTCCCAGTTTTCTGAGAAACCATCATATTGATTTCCAAAGTGGTTGTACAAGTCTCCACTCCCACCAAGAGTAGAGGAATGTTACTTTTGTACTACATCCTCTCTAGCAGGAGCTCACACTTGTGTTTTTGATCTTAGCCATTCTGACAGATGTAAGATAGAATCTGACTCATTTTGATTTGCATTTTCCTGTTGGCTAAGGATGTTCAACAGTTCTTTAAGTGTCTTTTGGCCACTTGAGACTCCTGTTGAGAACTCTGTTTGTTGATCTATACCCCATTTTTTAATTGGGTTACTTGTTTTTTTGATGTGTAGTTTCTTGAGTTCTTTATATATTTTGGAGATGAGCCCTCTGTCAGATGTGGGGTTGATGAAGATGTTTTCCCACTCTGTAGGCTGCCATTTTGTCCTAGTGACATTGTTCTTTACCTTACAGAAGCTTCTCAGTTTCATGACTTCCCATTCATTAATTGTTGATCTTAGTGCCTGTGTTACAGGTGTTCTATTCAGGAAGTTGTCTCTTGTGTCAATGCATTCGAGGTTATTTCCCAGTTTCTTTTCTATTAGGTTCAGTGTAACTGGATTTATGTTGAAGTCTTTGATCCACTTGGACTTGAGTTTTGTGCAGGGTGATAGATACAGATCTATTCGTATTCTTCTGCATTCCTATATCCAGTTACACCAGCACCATTTGTTGAAGATGCTTTCTTCTTTTCATTGTATAATTTTGGCTTCTTTGTCAAAAAAATCAGTGTTCATAGGGGTGTGGATTGTCAGGGTCTTTGATTCAATTCCATTGATCCACCTGTATGTTTTTATGCTAATAACAATGACATTTTTTTTCTACTATAGTTCTGTAGTAGAGCTTGAAATCAGGGATGGTGATACCTCCACAACTTTCTTTATTGTACAGGATTGTTTTAGCTATCCNAGGCTTTTTGTTTTTCCATATAAGTTGAGTATTATTTTTCAAGGTCTGTAAAGAATTGTGCTGGGATTTTGATTGGGATTTCATTGAACCTGTAGATTGCTTGTGGTAAGATGGCCATGTTCCTATGTTAACCTTACCAATCCAACTGAGCATGGGAATTCTTTCCATCTTCTGATATCTTCCCAGTTTCTTTCTTCAAAGACTTAAATTTTTTGTCATACAGATCTTTCACTTGCTTTGTTAGAGTTACAACAAGATATTTTATATTATTTATGGCTAGTTTGAAGGGTGTTGTTTTTCTGATTTCTTTCTCAGCCTATTTATCATTTTTATATAGGAGGGCTACTGATATTCTTTTTTTTAGTTAATCGTGCATCCAACCACATGGCTGAAGGTGTTTATCAGCTGCAGGAGTTCCCTGGTGGAATTTTTGGGGTCACTTATGTATACTAACATATCATCTGCAAATAGCAATACTTTGACTTCTTCCTTTCCAATTTGTATCCCCTCAATCTCCTTTTGTTGTCTTATTACTCTAGCTAGAATTTCAAGAACTATATCAAATAGGTATGAAGAGAGTAGACAACCTTGTCTTGTTCCTGATTTTAGAGAGTATACAACCTTGTCTTGTTCCTGATTTTAGTGGAATCGCTTTGAGTTTCTCTCCATTTAATTTAATGTTGGCTGTTGGTTTGCTGTAAATTAGTGGAATCGCTTTGAGTTTCTCTCCATTTAATTTAATGTTGGCTATCAACTACTGTATATGGTTTTTCATATATTGAGCTATGTTCCTTTTATCCCTGATCTCTCCAAGACCTTTATCATGAAGGGGTGTTGGATTTTGTCAAAGGCTTCTTCAGCATCTAATGAGATGATCATGTGTTTTTTCTTTATATGGTAGATTAATTTGACAGAATTTCTTATGTTGAATCATACCTGAATCTCTGGAATGAAACCTACTTAATCACGGTGGATGATCTTTTTGATGTTTTCTTGGATTTTCTCTGCAAATATTTTATTCAGTATTTTTGCATCAATTTCATGAGGGAAATTAGTCTGTAATTGCCTTTATTTGTTGATATTTTGTGTGGTTTGGGTATCAGGGTGACTGTATCCTCATAAAAAGAATTTGCAACATTCCTTCTGTTTCCATTATGTGGAACAATTTGAGGAGTACTTGCATTAGTTCTTCTTTGAAAGTCTGGTAGAATTTTCTGTTGAAGCCATCTGTCCCTGGGCTTTTTTGGTTAGGAGACTTTCNATGACTGCTTATATTTCCTTAGGGGTTATATGTCTATTTAAATTGTTTATCTAATCTTGGTTCAATTTTGGTATGTGGTACCTGTAAAAAAATTGTCCATTTCTTCTAGATTATCCAATTCTGTGTAGTACAGGTTTTTGAAGTATGGTCTAATGACTCTCTGGATTTCCTCATTGTCTGTTGTTATATCCCTTTATTTGTTTTGATTTTGTTAACTTGGATATTCTCTCTCTGCTTTTGCATAAGAATTTGTCTGTCTTGTTGATTTTCTCAAAGAACTAACTCTGTTTCATTGATTCTTTGTATTCTTTTTCTTTCTATTTTATTGATTTCAGCACTCAGCTTGATTATTTCCTACTGTTTACTCTTCTTGGGTGTGTTTGCTTCTCTTTGTTCTAGCACTTTCAGGTGTGCTGCTAAGGTACTAGTATGAAATTTTTCCAAATTCTTTAGGTAGGCACTTAGTGCTATGAACATTCCTCTTAGCATTGCTTTCATTTGTCCCATAAGTTT
>LZPO01044859.1:22415-34847 GCA_001675575.1 Neotoma lepida | reverse complement strand
TCTGATATGAGGAAAAAGCCACCTGGCATATTCTAAACCACTTGGGATTAAAATGAATACCTCACTTGCATTTAAAAATATGCTGCATCTTGCCAGGTGGTGGTGGCACATGCCTTTAATTCTAGAACTCAGGAGGCAGAGGCAGGCAGATCTCTGAGTTCAAGGCTACCTTCTATAGAGTGAGTTCCAGGACAGTCAGAGCTGCACAGGGAAACCCTGTCTCAGAAAATATATATTCTGCATCTTTAAAAAAATATGTAAATTTTCTATTCAGTTATAGTGAATCAGGCTTGAAATTACTCTACTCTGTCAGTGCAAACATTATTTTGAGCTAAGTCCATATTAATAGAATGTAACTTGAAATTATAAGAACAAATTACTGTCANTGTCTCATAACAGTATTNGAATACAGTACACTCTATTAAATTGTGTCTAGTTTTATTAAATGCAAACAAATAGTAATGAGCTGAGATAAAACCAGATAGAGAGAAAAAAATTATCTTATAATCCAAAAGCAGATAAAGACATTTTTTAGAACATCTCACGGATAAAAATGAGTGCAAAACATTCATAAAATCATTCCTTTTAGAAATTCTTTGTGTTCAGGAAGTTCACATTCTGTTCTAGGAAGGCTCTACTTGTCATTTTCATCTCTACATCTACCATCTTGCCTCTTGAAATGCTCTCATAGACATGACTGTTGCTTGAAAACTAAACCTCAAATTCTGTAACATTCTCAAAGCTCCTGNAACTGTACCATACTCAGTTCCTGCTTCCACCCATAGAGCTAAAAAGGGAATGGTGAAACCAAGAATCTCACTGTATGACTTCACTACAAACTTATGTCCATGATATCCATCAGCTGACAGATGGATAATGACCGTGTGTGTATTTATAAAGGAGAGGCTGTAGACGATAAGTGAAATTAAAGTAGAGAAGGGGTCAAATAGGCAGTAGATTTTTGGAAATGAGGAAATTAGAGTCCAGGGGAAGACTTAACCAAAATGAAGTGTTGGGAAGCTAGTTGGGAATTTATAATCTTGTAATCCAAGGAAAAATATAGTAAGAGAAGACAGTAGAATACATATACTATAAAAGAAGAGGGGGCAAAAATTTAAAAGTGGGGATATGGACAGAAGGGTGCAGGAAAGGACGGGCGAACTAAGACNATATGAAGAAGCATTTCTAAAGCCTAGGAGTTTGTAAGCTAATTTAAAATGCAGTCTTTTAAAAGGAATTTGAATAGGAGTATCACACATTAGTGAGCACTGTTGCTTCTAGAATACATGCATTATTAAATGATACTCTCAGGCAAGGCAGGGATTATTTCCTACAAGTTATCACTAAGAAATGCCCCAGAGGCACTTTCAGCTACACAGGATATTGCCATAGGTTTTGATTGACAACCAANCAAGAGGGAAGACCACATATGTAAAGACACCACAAACACTGGTTTCAGGACACAGTGAAATCAAACTTGAACTGCAGTAATGTCCTTGCTGGGTAGATATCATAGTGCTACTAGATGCTATGAAGGCTACTAGCAAATAAAGTACATGAATGGTTTTTCCAATCCTGCCCCAGGTGTTACAATATTTACCAGCCAGGCAAGATGTGACCGTTTGTGCAATAGTGGCAAACCTATTTATAGGAGCAACCATATGCTCTATTGACTGGGCTTGGGGTCTGTTGCATAGGAGGGAACTCATACCTGATGCTATAAACATGGCCAAAAACTGTGGCTAAGGAAGTCATAGACCCTAGTGGAGACTCTATTGATGTTATTTTTCTAAATGGTCATGTTGTCAAATCATCTTCTAACTATTTATACTTGTATTTATATTCATAGGATTGTGCTGCTCCTAATCTTGGTCTATGAAGCTCCTTATTGCAGCGAAGAGTGGACAGTGCACATACTCATAACTATTCAAAACACTAAGAATATTTGACTGTGAGTGTTCATCTGTAAATAGGACATCTACATCCACACCCACCACCAAGGCTAAGACAACAGATTGGAAAGGGAGTCAAAAAATGCAAGAGCAAGAAGATGAGGAGGGATGTTATGAAATGCTGTCTTCTGAACTGTTATCCTCATGACTGTTGTACACATGACACCTCAATAGCAGGTGTTTCCTATACAAGATCTGCACAAGATTAAACCAAGCTGAAAATTCAAGTTTNGAAGAGAGCTACTGTCCAAGATTTCAAGGCCCCATCCCTAGCTGAGAAGTTATTGGCATGATTGTTGGGAGGGGGGTGAGGATTCTGGCCACTAGAACATTTTTCAATATTCCAATGGATCACTACATGTCTTTATGCATGTATGGAGCACTAATTAGACTCAATAGGTTTAAACGAATAAATAAAAATAAACATAACATAAAAGAATAACATGAAGGAGACAAGATGGGGACAGCCTTGGTAGAAATTGGAGTTGAGGGAGTAGGAAGCAGATATGATCAAGATACACTTTATATAAGTATAAAATGTTCAAAAAAATAAAGTAAAAATATTCATTATTCAAAAAAGACCATCATTGTAACCAAGAAGCAAACTATAGGCCCCAAGTTATACAGGCNTCCACACTTCCACATATCTGACAGATACCTTCCCAGATTTCCTTGAATATTTACCATCATCCTTATTCTAAGATCGTGAGAAGAAAGTTCTTCAAGTTTTCAACAGCATATGTCCTTACCACCATAACTATGAGTATCAATGCCCACAAAGTTTTGCTCCAACCACCCCACTCTGTTAACTGCTCATAAACTCTGAGATATCAGGTATGTTCTGGGCCTTTCATTTTCTTCATCATCTGAGATATCTCCTAAGCAGTTCTGTAGGACAATATCACTGTTTGTTTCTTATTGAACTACTTTATCAGTATGTGAGTAGGTATTCATTCATTCTTACTTAGGAAAGCATCTCTCACCTCCTGTAGTTATTTTGTGCCCATCTGCTCTATTTTCAGCAAAACAAACAAACAAAAACTTCACAAAAATTGATACTTGCTGCTATGGATTTTATCTTTCTAATTCTTTCTTGAACCCACTCCCATCAGACTACAACACATCATACCACCTAACATGCATGAAACTAAGCTGACAATACTCTTGATACCCCTACCATTTCTGTTAAATGCTATTTTAAAAAATATTTTCCATCTCATTCTTTCATTTCTCAAACTTTTATAGTCATCTTTAAAATTCATAATTTTTTGTTTGAACTACAGACAGTTTTATTAAGAGGCACTCAAAGTGTGCTATAAAAAACAGACACACTGCTAGTTCTACATATGTACCACCTTAGTCCGAGTCATCATGATATCATGTCTCAGTTTTCCTGATTCTTTGTCCATGTCAATCCATTTTTTTACCTATTAGACATTACTCTTCTCAAAACTATATGATCATTTCTTAAACTGTTCTGTGAAAAGTCCTTCTTTTGTTATTGTGATGAACAAGATCTTAAATGAATCAACTCTGAAACATATTTTTACATCTCTAAACTCTACAATGTTCCAACCACCCCCTCTCTCTTCCAACCAACCACAATGTCCCATAATATCCTTAACATGGCAGATATGCTACTGTCTCGTAGCTTCTTGTTTATGGATATTTTCTGATCAGTATGTATGTCACAATTTGCTTTCTCATGCTCATATAGTTACTCTGTTCAACAAGGCATTCCTATATTCCCCCCTACAAAATTCAAACCTATCAGCTCACATCTCATAATCCTGTGTTAATTTTCTTCTTAGTAGCATATTCACTAACATACTCTCTCCATCTTCTACCACAATGCATATGGGTGTAAAAGCAATCTTTTTTTTTTTAAATTAAGGTGCTTGTAAACCAGCTTTCTGGTTGACAAGTTATCCGTGACTCTTAAAATTTGTTGAATACAGTAGTTTAGTTAATTCGACTATGACTTACTTAAGTTGACCAACATCATATCAATGAATGGTGGATTGAATATTCTATGGGCTTAGTAATATTTTCAATGAGTGAACNAATGAAGGGAGCCAGGATAATCCAGGCAAAAGAATTCTTTCACAAATGTGTAGAAGCCAAGCAATATAACACAGCAAACAGTATAACATAGACAATACATAAGATACAAGAAACTTTAAACACATAAAATTTGAAGAGAAGGAGATACTATATAGGGAGATGTCATATGGAGAATACAGTTTATACCATGGTGAAGTATGGTGGAATGATATGCAGTTTGATATACTGAGGTAAATTGTGTGTGTGTGTGTGTGTGTGTGTGTGTGTGTGTGTGTGTGTATGTGTGTGTGTGCTGATAACATTTTAGCAATCTCACTTTTAAACTTTCAATGCCAAAATGTTGGATGCATGTAAAACTCTCAGATTTTATTCAGAACTTCCAAAGTAAATGAAGAAAAAAAANCTACTATCATGGATCTACATATTTGATGAAATGATTATGACTAAACTATCTCTTAATTACTGTCAGTTTTCACTGTGATCCTCCCATCATCCTACCATTGGTGATTCAAAATGTGTGGTGATATTTTGCTTGTGCTCTCACAAATAAAGCTTGCCTGGAGATTAGAGTGCAGAACTAGCCACTGGAGACCAGGCAGTGGTGACACACACCTTTAATCCCAGCACTTGGGAGGAGGAAACAGGAAGTGTTGTGGCTGAGCAGAGAGAGGAAGTGATAAGGCAGGGTGGAGACAGGAGCTTGGCCTTTTCAGTCTAATGATTCCTAAAGGTAAGAAGTCTTTTTATCACCACAAAACAACTTTTAATAATATCTGGATAGTGCAGTTAAACTCCATACAATGAAAAAACACAAGGACAAATAATTGGGTGGGTACAGACAAATAAATGGGAAGACATTTCTGGCATAAGTTGAAAGGGGGATATTAAAATGATCAAAATACAATTCATGATAGTTTCAAAGATTTAATAAAAATATTTGAAAAGACAGATTGGAAAATCTAAAACATTATATGAAATCTGAATTATATGAAATCATATGAAACTGAAGAGACTAATTTGTTCAAAAGATAATTTGCGAGTTATAAAATTATTTAAAGCAATAATGGCATTTGCATATACTGTTCATGTTGTTTGACTATGTATGAGACAACTTTGAAAGAGTAGTATAATTTCTCAACTATTCACTATGTTTTCAAGTATGAGATGATGTATTTGCAAAATGTGAGAAAACTTTGTGCAGTGGATTGATAACGTGAAGGATGATATGAAGAGCTGTGGTAGAGCAGATATCTTGGAACTATTTGCAGATCTAAAGAAGGGGCAAGAGGGAGGTAGGAAAAGAGGAAGGGAAGCAAGGAAGAAGGGAAAGATGGTAGGAAGCAGGGAGGGGTGAGAAAAGAATGGAAGCAGGGAAGTTGTGGAGAAGAGAGGTATCTGATGGAAATATTGAATTCCCTGCCAATAAAATACAAGAAATTTTGAACACATAAAACTTGAAGAGGAGATGGTATATAGGATGATGTAATATGGCAGATACAGTTTATACCATGGTGAAAAGACATGCAGGTTTATATACTGAGACAAAGTGTGTGTGTGTGTGTGTGTGTTTCAAGAGATGTGTGAATCACATAAAACCACAGGACATGATCAATACTCTGGCAGTCCTTACTCTACTGATATCTACAGATTCTTTATTGGTATCTACTGATATTATCTGCTGAGCAACAGCTCATTCAATAGCACAGCCTCAAGGACAAGCACACTCATGTTATTTAGAACATTTTCACTCCGATGAACTTGGCTTTGAACAAGTGAACAAATTCACTTAAAATTCCTTTGAAAATGAGCACCAATGTGCCAGGACCTGTTCCTATGTGATGCCTAGTGACACAGAGCTAATGGAGGTGGAATTAGAAAAAAAAATACCAAAGGCATTCTTAAGGTCTGGGAAACAAATTATTCTATTTCCCAAACTACACACACTCCACACAGAGATGGAAGAATAAGGCAATCCCTATGCCTTCCACTGAGGAGCACACTCAGGACTACATTACAGAAGACTTCCGATGTAAAGAATAAGAGTGTCTTCCTTTAGATCTGAACAAGTTTTAAAAACTGAACCAAAGAAAGTGTCACAACTTCTATATGTCTTCAGGGCATGTCATCTGCCATAGCTGTTTGGGGGGATCATAAATAGGACAGACTCAAAATAAACAGAGCCAGAAGTGGATGTGTTAATGTCAGAGGACAGAAAAATCTTCAACTAGTAAACTGCTATGAAAAGAAAAGGCATAATTGAAAATCATTTGGAATTTGTGTAGTTTGAGAGTAGTCGCATTTAGAAGGCAAAGATTATACTGAGTTTTGAAGTCTGAGAGACTGGCAGTATAATAAACTTAATTTGGCAGTCTGGGAGGAAAGGCAGGTTTATTATTCAATAAATATTCATGAAAACTCTACTGTGCACTGAGCTAAAACCACCATGGGTGGAAAGATGAATAAGCCATAATCTCTTCCCTTAAGTGTCTTGCAATGTAGCAGGCATGAATGAAATAATAGGAAAAATGGGATTGTAGAGTAAATTTGAGTTGCCAAGAGAACCCACCAGAATTCATGTGCACCAGGCAGGAGAAACGTGGAACTCAAATAGCTTGGGTTTATTTCTTCATTGATTTTTTTTATAATATAATAAATGGTTTCCCTTTTATATTTGCAGCACTTGACCACCACTAGCATAAAGCTTACAAATGCAAACATTCTGATAGTTTTGTTACAAAAAAAATTCTTGTCAGATAAAACTGAAACATATTCAACATAATTCATTGTAATTAATCTCTTCTAGGTCTGCATTTCATAATAAATTTAATTATGGAAGATCCAACTGTACAAAAAAAACTTGCAAATGAAGAAGGGAAAATTGTATATGACCAGAAAAAAAAAGCATGCTGGCAATTTTAATCATAGCAGCCTAAATTCTGTTTTGTAAAATTGATAGTACTTTACATGGTGATCAGGGAAAGGATGAGGCACTCCCAAGAATATGATGTCTTTAAACCCCAACTCAATTTAAATCTGGCTCATGCTGAAATAATTTTCTGTATCAAAGCCAAGGACTAAGTTTTACATGAGTTGAAATCCCTAAAAGATCAAGGGACTTCCTCCTCCTCAGGGTGCTGAGGGCAATGATGTAGTTGTGCTTTCACCATTTACCCCACTGACAGCAAAGGAAGGATCAGTTTAACTACTTTGCACTCATTTCTGCCACCATATAATTTATTAGAAGGCTTTTAGGACGTTTCACCCTGACTCCAAAGTCGGTACTATTCCAAGCCAGTCCTTCCTCCAAAGTCAAGTTCCATACAAATGCAGCAAACTTCTGCTTGGGGCTTAGTGTTGGACAGTAAGAAGATTCCCTGACTGCACTGGTACATCCAGTTCTAACCTATGAAATATAGAGCCCGGGGAAGTTGATCCATTTTTCCTGTAGCTTGCCTATAGTATCTCAATGAGTAGATAAAGCATGGTGACTGTGCTTATGTTGGCTATTTATTCTAATTTGCCACTTTGTAGCACAGTTATATCTNGTTCACATTATGATAATTTTACAGACTTGTGCAACTTCCATTTTATTTTACTCTCTTTGATATATTGACAATTTGGTGGTTGCATTTTTTGACACAACTATCTTGTCTATCCATTCATTTTNAAAATAATGCATTTACTGACAGTTTTGAAATCCCNTCCTTAAATTAATCATTCATTGACATTTAAATCTGTTGCCTAAAATTGAAACATGCTGTTTTGATTAANAAAATTGTTGGTCAGAGTAAAACATGAGGAATCCTGGTGTCAACAGACTTAGAAAGCATAGTGTTACTCTAGGGTAGAGGAGCAAATAGTCTAGCATAGACATCTGTCCTCAGCCATGCACATGAATCCCTCATCCAAAGCAATGGGTAAGGAAATCACCCAAAGATTCTAGACACTTTGAGGGTTAATGAATAGCTGTGAATTGAGATGAAAGTCATCACCTCCACATTCCTGAGCTTAATGAGATTTTTGTGATATTTTATCATTAAACTTAATGGTGGATCTTTGTAGAAATGAATCTGTTCTGGGGTTTTTGTTACTATGCTCATTTTTGTCCAAGTCCACATTTTCAATATCTGTGAAATTAATATGGGTTTTCTTCTGACATTCTAAGAGGATGTGTCATTTTAAAACATTTCATAATTTTAAGCCCTTCTCTTTCTTAATTGATCTCTCAGTAGGTCATGATTTATTATGGCATATAATATGAGAAATGTAGGATATATTTAAATCAGGTGGCTCTGTGACTGGCACACAATTTCATGTAATATTATACATTAAATTATTATTTGTTGATANGTATCAAATTGAAGACCCTGACATCAGTCTGCATACATATGAACACCTGATTTTTGACAAAGAAGCCAAAACTNTACAATGGAAAAAAGAAAGCATCTTCAACAAATGGTGCTGGCATAACTGGATGTCANCATGTAGAAGATTGCAAATAGATCNATATTTGTCACCATGCACAAAACTCAAGTCCAAGTGGATCAAAGACCTCAAATAAATCCAATAACACTGAACTTGATAGAAGAAAAAGTAGGAAGGACTCTTGAACGCATTGGCACAGGAGACTGCTTCCTAAATATAACACCAGTAGCACAGACACTGAGAACAACAATTAATAAATGGGACCTCCTGAAACTGAGAAGCTTTTGTATGGCAAAGGACACAGTCAATAAGACAAAACGACAGCCTACAGAATGGGAAAAGATCTTCACCAACCCCACATCTGACAAAGGGCTGATCTNCAAAATATATAAAGAACTCAAGAAACTAGACATCAAAATATTAAACAATCCAACAAAAATGGGCTACAGAGCTAAACAGAAAATTCTCAAAAAAAAAAAATCTCAATGGCTGAAAGACATTTAAGGAAATGCTCAACATCCTTAGTCATCAGAGAAATGCAAATCAAAACAACTCTGAGATACCATCTTACACCTGTCAGAATGGCTATAATGAAAAACACTGATGACAGTCTATGCTGGAGAGGATGTGNAGCAAGGGGAATACTCCTCCACTGTTGGTGGGAGTGCAAACTTGTACAACCACTGTGGAAATCAGTATGGTGATTTCTCAGAAAATTGGAAATCAATCTTCCTCAAGACCCAGTGATACCACTCTTGGGTATATACCCAAGGAATGCTCAATCATACCGCAAAGATACGTGCTTAACTATGTTCATAGCAGCATTATTTGTAATAGCCAGAACCTGGAAACAACCTAGATTCCCCTCAACAGAAGAATGGATTAAGAAAATGTGGTACATATACGCAATGGAGTACTATTCAGCAGAGAAAAACAATGACCATATGATATTTGCAGGCAAATGGATGGAACTAGAAAATATCACCCTGAGTGAGGTAACCCAGACCCAGAAGGACAAACATGGTATGTACTCACTAATAAGTGGATACTAGATATAAACCAAAGGACAATCACTCTGCAACCCACAGATCCAGGGAGGCTACNTACCTAGGATGACTGTAGCATAAAATAAGTTTTGGTTTTGCCCAATCACTGGGCATGCTTTAGTGAGACATTTCACTATTAGGATAAGAATTTGAACCTTTATTTATGTTCAAGCTATCTATATATTATCTTTCCTGCAGTTGTACATCAAATGTCTTAATAATAAAAAAATTTAAAAAATAAATTATTTGTTGACATATTATTCTCTATTTTAATTTTTTTGTCTTGTATAAAATCACCTACACATTAATTTATGTTAATACTTAAAACATATTGGCTTTGCCTTTTCTCCTCCACTAGTCCCTTCTTTCCTCTGCCTTCTTGCCTGTTTGTCTCCTGACAATTAANTGGATGTTTTAACAACTTGAATGGACTCTCCAGCCACCTCCCCTTTAATCTGAGGTGTTGTCTTTATCAGATAGGAATGTGCTTACTTCTGAGTCAATGATCAGCTCCCACCACAAATGNTATGAACTGTATCCACACTCCCCTACAGGCCTTCCTCTTTCTCCGTATGTCACTGCCTCTCCTGGAGCTTAAATTTATCTCATTATGAGGCATACTCCCTCTCATTACTCTCTATTGCTTTTGTTTGTGTAATTTCCAGAAAGTATTTTTCTACATTAAGTTTTTTTTGAGTAAGCAGAAAGAGAAAGGGAGGAAAGAAAGAGCCTAACTCTTGTGTATCCCCACATCACTGTGTGGGGTTAGCTGGTAGACTATATTTCTTACATTCCCTTGACTTTGCTGCCATGATGAGCATTGGAGGTGGGGTATTTAAAACCACTCTCTGTTTCTTATATCTGAGGTAGCTGAGTGTAGGATATGTTTGATTGAGCACTACAGTTTGGAAATTAAACAGATGTAATGCACTCTGTGGTTACAACAGTGGGGGTGTAATATGACTAAATCTTTGTTCATCTCCCTCAGATAGATACATCTATGTCATGTTACATAAATGATACATACTTAACCTGTTCAACCTCTACTGGGTTATTGAATTAGTCAGTAGGTACATCTCCCTTAACCTGCTTGTTTTAGGATACAACAGCAAAAATGTCTTAATTTGTAAGCATGTGGAATGTTTTTTATACCTTTATTCTGTGAGCAAAATTTCAATTCAATTTCCTCCTTAATGTCACCTGCTAAGTCATCAGGTGCCCAGNACAAAAGTCCTGTGATTCTAAGTGACTAGTGTACTTGAAGGAGAAGATGGGCCTCACCTCAGTGATGTTGAGGAGTGGAGTGCCACATGCAGGAAAAGATTAACACCAGAGTGCCAGGCCTGCAGAAAAACCCTCACAGTAATTGCTCNTCTAGAGGCTTCCAATGTCCCTCAGTACAGCAAAATCTGAGTGACCATAGGTCAGAATTGGTGAGGAGAAAGGAACACACAGTGATACTTGAGACCCATGTGCCCATGTGCCCATGCTTGGTTTGGAAGCCTAACTCACTGCAGTTAATATCACATTGCACTGTGATGCTGACCTGCTTCATAGTTCTTGATTACTTTCATTCATAAAATTGGAAGTTAAGGAGGATTGTATATAATTCCTCTTCTTGATGATAATATTTGCCTTGGCCTGCTAGTGTTTGATGTTGAAACATTTTTCCCATATCCAGTCTAATTTGGGGTTTTATTGAAGTATATAATAAAACAAAAGGTTAGATGTTCTGAAACAATAATTTTTCCTTATTCTAATAACATTTACTATCGAAATAGTTATTTAATAACATAGTTTTTTTCCTATATCAAGATGTTTTAATGCTTGAAGACACAATCAAAGTTACAGCAAGCATTACATCATTGTTGCATTGGTTTAGGTATTTAGTTCCTGTGTACAATGTCAGGTTGAAGACAGGGAGAGATTTGTAATAACAGAAATTCCATTTCACAGACACAAATAGCCATTGGCCATTTTGCTTTTGGCTAGTGGAGTCTCTGACATCTGTAACAGCAATGTCACCAAGGAAATGGGCAATTTTTTCTTGTGTGATCTGACTGAATTAGTTATATAAACAGAGCGTGGTGACCAGGGAAAGGATGAAGCACTCCCAAGAATATGGTATCACCTTCTCAGACAAGAGTTATAATTTCTCAAAAACCATTTGTAACAAGTTCTAAGCACAAGGATTAAGAGAACAAGACACACTCAGGGAAAGAAGTCACCAAAGTGTGAGCAGAGACTTCTCAAGGGAGAGTCACAAGTGTCCTAACATCAGCCACATATACCACCGTGGTGCATTTGGGTTCTGTTTCAGAAGGTTGCTGAAAACCACCCCCCTTTTCTCTTTCTTCCTGAAAAGTCACACCAGAGAATTGCTCCAAGCATGAATTGGGTGTGATCGCCATCAGATCCAGGGGCCACTAGGTTTTAACAAGGGGTTTACAATATGTTCTTTTACTGTATAGGGGTTTCTGCTGCGATTTCTAAAAAATTGAAAGGTTAGAGCTGGGAAGGGAGAAAAGCCTTAGGTAAATGTTGCTAGTTGTGTTGATATTTTTAATTCTCAGCTGGCAGGAGGCTTCAGCCAGACTCTTAGGTGAGGGTTTCTTTCCATGACTCCAATTTTCCTGTCTTTCTAGTCTGCCTCATCATCACAGCTACACACAAGGACTCCTCCAAATTAAGGCACCAGGACAGGAATGTGCCTAAGAGTGTTGGAGTGGGGAGAGGTGGTGAGACCTTACATATTGCTGCTTCCAACAGAGAACTGGATTGAATACAAAGTAGACAGTATTCCCTGAAAAGTCACATGCAGGCTTTTGACACAGAGCCAGACTACTCAAAATAACTATGTGTGACTTATAAACTGGATGTGAGGATATATTTCCTCTCCAAATCCAGAGGCAAAATGAGAAAATGTTCAGATCCATTAAAACACA
>LZPO01044859.1:0-15384 GCA_001675575.1 Neotoma lepida | reverse complement strand
ACAAAAGTGCATATCCATGTTATTGTTACTATCATCAGTAAAATACATGCATCACCTCAAAAAATCAGATTAACATTTCTGCATGTGGCTCAATAAAACAGTAGAAACTATTCAGAGAGTCTGAAGAATATATACTGATACATATACATCAATATTGAAAAATTGTGTGGTTTTCATAAGTAAATTGATCAAAGGAATGCTTTATAAATAAAACTTCTTCATTATCAGTTTGCTTTAATATAACATGAAACCTGAATACATATTATGATAATCCCTCTACTGAGTAATAATCCCTGAGCTGGCAATGTGTTCTATTGGAATGCTCTATGACATCNCTTACCTTCCTTTCTTATCTTTTACCTTACACCATCCCCTTTCTCATTCTCCCTCACAGGTGTCAGAAACATACAGTTATTATGACATGTTTGGCATTTATTAATGACAAATACTGTCATCTGCACTAGACTATCATTAAAGTAATAAGTTCAATACAAAGTTATATGAGCAAAGGCTACAATTAGCAAAGTAATATATTAGTGGATTCCTTTTGGAAATGTGTATATACTCAGAATGTTATCAGTCAAAATGACAGTGACCCTCCCGACAAAGCTGTATATGCTCACACTTACCATATTGTGATGGGGAATAACATTCTCTTTCCTATAAAAGTACCATAAAGGTGTAGTTTTATTACATATTACGAAGTTTATAAACACTTATTAACACCTAATAAACTTTAGATAGCAAGCACAATGCCATGGAAATCCAAGATCTAGCAATAAAATACAATAAAATAACATTATATGACCCTTTATTGCCCCTCAGTAATTCTTCACCTTCACCTCCGTCTCTTCCTTTTCTTGTGCTTTAGTCAGTTCAAGAAGAGAGTTGAACTCACTGGGAAGATTTGACAATAAACATTCATTTCTAACAGCTATGGATATTGGAGAGTCCAAGATTAAGGTCAAGGTGCCAGAGGGTTTGATGCTTCCAGATGATCATCTTGTCTTTGTACTATCTGGTGACAAAGAGAAGGAGAAGGATAGAAAAGAGGGGAGGAAGAAGGGAGGGAGGGCGAAAGAGAGAAGAGAGAGTTGTCACATCTTATAAAGGTACTTATAAAGGTACCGATTGTATAATGAGGGCTCTGCTCTCTGAACCAAGGCACTGTCTCCACATACCATCACATCTGACTTAGGATTTCAGTGTAAAAAATTTAAGAGGACATTGAGTCCATGGCCCTTCTTGGTACAAAATATCTTCATGTCATTCTCTGAGCCAGCTACTCTTTTATAGGAAAAGGTGTATATATTTGAGCTCTTTAAGTACTGTTTGTACCCAGCTATCAACATCAGATGTCACAAAGCTGAACTCCTACAAAGAGCTCATACAAGGACTAGAAAGGGCCTAAAGCAATTCCATTATGGTAGAATTCTCTAGAAATAATTTATACACTCATTTTCCTTTCATCCTTATTATCACCAATGAAAATGAACAAGGAGAAAGAAATGGAATTTCCCGAACTAATTTTGTTAAGTCTATATTTGGAAAGATAAAGACAGGTGATATCAGTAATTGTAGTTTATGATATAAAAATTGTTTGTGGCTAGGGAGTTGGCTCANTGGTTAAGAATACTGACTGTTCTTCCAGAAGACCCAGGTTCAACTCCCAGCACCCACATGGTAGCTAATAAGTGTCTGTAACTCCAAGATCTGACAACCTCACACAGATATACATGTAGGCAAAACACCAATGCAAATAAAAATATATAAATTAAAAAAATTATTTGTGTGCTGGGACTTAGACAATTTAAGCATAAATAAATGGAATCATATACTTAATGTGTCCCAAACCCTAGAATANTGTCCTCAAATTACTAATTTGTTTCCTGAGATTAGAGGAAGGATGCTGAGTGCTTCGAAAATTAATCAGCAAATAAATCATACCTTGTGATTATTTTTAAATTATCTTTCAGATAATATAACAAGACAGAATTGATAACCTTCCTTTTTATTTATCCAACAAGTAATTCTTCAGGTTGAAATGAGTAGGAATGTGATCATTTCACTAATGAGAAGTTCACATATCTGAAAATAAATCTGTGGAAATGTGTAATTTAGTGTTTTCTGTTACACTAATAATGTTATGTCACCACAGTTACCTAGCTCTGGAGCAGTGTTGTCTTCTTCAGTAAAAATCCCATTCCTATGAGCAGCCACTCCCCTTCTCATCTACACTCTAAAACTATCTTTACAAAGTTCATGTTCTAGGCACTTCACNTAAATATGATCACATGGTTTAAGACATATTGGTCCTGGCCCCTTTTACTTAGCAAATTTTCAATTCACTCCACTCTGTGACATAGTATGTAGCAGCCCTATATGGTCATATGATAGTGTATCATATTGTAGACCAAATTTCTTCACAATCCACCAGTTGATAGGAATTTGGTTACATCTCTATTTAGGTTATTATAGATTATGCTGTCATAATATTGATGGGAATTTTGTTTGTGTGTTTGTGTGTGTGAGTGAGTGTGTGTGTGTGTGTGTGTGTGTGTGCACAGTCTGAATATTTTGTAAGCACCTCTAGCAATAGAACTTATGGGTTATATGGTAACTCTCTTTAATTTTCCACATAATTGTCAAACTATTTTCCAGTGTGTGCACCACTTATTTTTCATGGAAATATTTGTTGTTATTGTTTATATTACAGTCATTTCATTGTGGTTTCTGAGAGTAGTCTTTCTCTTAGATGGGTTCCTTGTGTTTTTGACTAGTTGTTCATCTTTGGAGAAATGTTTACTAAAGTGTTTATGTAGGGTTTAAAATTTGGGGTATGTTTCTAAGGATTGAACACAGGTCTACTGTGCTACCACCCCAGGCCCTATTTGTCTTTTATTTTCGAGTTGTAAGAATACCTCACATGTTTTCCATATGAAATGATTCTTTCATTAAAATATTGTCTTCTCTTGGTTATCTTTTTATTTTTTTGGTAGCTTCCTTTAAGTGGAAAAAATTTAAATTTTGATTAATTCAAGTTATGTATTTCTTTTTTTTTGTAGTTTAGATGTTATATTTCAGAAACTATTGCCTAACTCCGGGTCATGAACACATAGCTCCTACATATTTTCTCATTCTGTACCCAGACCTACATGTTTTAAAAACAAACACCAATTCTCAGTAATAAGGCATTCAAATCAAATTTTAAAAGCAATGAGTTCATTTTTAATAATTTGTTCTCAGTGGGGGAAATTTCTGTGTTTTATAAAATTAAATAAAGTAGTGATGTTACCTCTAACTAATGTCCACATTCTNTTTTTTGCATAGAAAATGNATTACAATCATACTTTCAATGGACATTCTACCAGATTTTAATTTATTTATGAGCAAATGGGCCTAACAAAAGCTTAGGAATTATGTTAGCTCCTTCAAAAAGACTGTCAAATCCTTAGACAAGACATCAGTACACCAGCTACTGGAGTAGATTAGTACCTTTGTGAGGACATTAATAATAATCCCACAGGCTAGGGAATAGAGACAAGCTAATTCTTTTAGTATAATGCACATTACCAGCCTGACTTTACATTCTCAGTATAATATCTCTGTAAGTACAAAATATATCTAACTTCAGTGTCATGAAAATAATTCCCATAGTGACCTGCTAATGAGAATGTTCTCTAAAATAATACAGCCTTTTCTNGGAACCCAATTGAGGGTTTCTGATTAGTTAATATTTATATAAAGTCTCATGATATTATAAAATCACATTTACTTAGAAATTTATTAAAATCACTTTAACCATTGAATACCAATGAATATTTCTCTTATTTGTAAGTCAACATCATTCTAGTTTCACTTCAATTAAGTAATTAGCAGGAAAGTTTTAGACGAGAAGGTAAAAGCAGTTAAAATAGCTGGCCTCACCTGTAGAATAGATTGACAGCAAGATAATAGATTTCTTGACTGATGTTGTAAATACAGTTTCGAATTATTCTCTGTGATAAAAGAGTGCANCAAAGTGGCTGTTGAGGTTTCTACCACTGATTTACAAGGTGCCGTAAAATACCAGTGTCTGGTTATTCACCATTCATCCTTTAATACCCTCCAGTGTGGACTTCTCCCATCACTTCACAGAAACCGTATGGTCAGAAGTTATTGATAGTCTATTTTTCAGATCTATGACTCTTGAATGCTTGGAAAGTAAGGACCACACAGCATCACACCTTAGTGTAGCAAGTATCTTTCTGGGACATAAAACTATCTGGTTACTCTCTGATTCCTTTATTGCTTCCATTTCTCGCCTTCATCAGACCTCCATTGCCCTCAAATACAGACGTTCTTCAAGCGTCTGTAAAATTTCTCTTGCCTTGGGACCACTTTCCTCTCTTTTTCACTCATCTCCTTTCAAGAGCCTAAAATAATGATGCAAACGAATCCAAAATGTTGTCTCTGGCATATCTAACATAATCTTGGCATTACAAATGCCAGCAAAATATTGCTGATGATATTGGAATATGAGANGAAGCTGTGAAACATGTAGAAATAGTCTTCTGTGGGTAAGGAGGAAACTCAGGAAGACATGAAACAGGACAGGAATGCATAACTTTCACGAAGCCAAGTCTCTATGTTTCGGAACATATNTGTGGACTGTCCAAACACAAAGCTAAGCCTACAGATCCTGCTGATCCCTCATCGTATACAACAAGTATTTGGTTGATTTGTTTGTATTTTTTTTCTTTTGGTTTTTTGAGACAGGGTTTCTCTGTGTAGCTTTGGCGCCTTTCCTGGAACTCACTTGGTAGCCCAGGCTGGCCTTGAACTCACAGAGATCCGCCTGCCTCTGCCTCCCGAGTGCTGGGATTAAAGGTGTGCACCACCACCGCCTGGCGCCATATTTTTTTAATCAGATGTTTTCATTTTTATTGTAGTTAAAATCTACTGTGGTTCAGCAGTAGAATGTCTGAGCATCACATAGAGGTTGGAAGAATAGGTCCACAATGCCTTGCTGTCTACTTGTTCTTAGTTAAAATAGCTATTTTGTTTTTGGACTAAATTTCAGTTCAACTATTGGTACCCTAAGAAATAAAGAATATAAATAACAAAATGTGAACTGAGGAATATAAATACAAAGTAGAATTGCCCTTGCTAAATATTACTCTAGGGTCAAACCATTCCCTAGGTAACTGTTGCTAAGAAAGTTGATATGAGAATTTATGCCTAGTTTTATTGTAAATTATTATACTGTGTTTGGATGATATCCCTGGAAGGCCTGCTCTTTTCTGAAGGTAATGGAATAGAAGTAGATGTGAAGGAGGGGGGAAGTGAAGAGGGACTGGATGATGTAGAGGGAGGGGAAACTGTGATTGGGATGTAATGTATAAGAGAAGAATCAATTAACAACAACAATTAGCAAAAAAGGGAGTTTTGTATTCAATTATTCTGGCATATGCCTGGGGACATGAAGAAAGCTGCCAGGATGGACCACAAAGCTCTAGTATTTCCTGCCCTTAACAATCAAGGGGACTGCCTTTATTTTTCCTCTTTAAGGTTTGGGGGTCAGGTTTATGTGACAATTTTCTTCTGTTTNTTCTTGCAATGTGTATCTGTTTTAAACCTGAACAAAGCATGTCAAATTACCTCAACCAGGTTACCTCCCTGTGGTATTCACCCAGCAGTAGTCTAGGACATTTTAACTTCCAGAAATCCTTCAAGCTCTGTCTACTAAATTTTCTCATGTACTAGTTATTACACACAGAAAATGGTTTCCTTTACCTCATGAGACAAAAATGAAGACTGTACTTTAGTCCCATTATTGAGGGATCCAAATATGAGGCTGATGTATCACAGAAAGCAGCAATTAAAACACAGTGGCCAGGCTGAAGAAATCACAGAAAGGCTTACATGTAAATGTTGAACAACAGTGGATGAACTGACATCCCCATCACTAATCCATAACGCTTATGGGAACTCATCATAACTACTTTCAGCATAATCAGCCAGATCTTCAACTTGTATTTAATCTGTTCAGTAGTGCATTTATTGGTTACTATTCCCCAAATTTTATACCAGGAAGCAATTCTAGTTCTTTTTTTCATTTTTTCTTACAAAATGCATACATTATCTGAAAAGAAGTTTGTAGATTTCAAATAAGGTATAAATTATATTTTCACTGGTATAATTTTTCTTCATAGCTATGAAAGGAAGCCATTTTAGAGTCTTTCTCAATGTTATTTTCTGATTATGTTATTTTTATCCTTTTCTCTGCTAATCTTCTAATAGCCAGTCAAGGTGAAGGACCATTTTAAAATCACATTCCCTAGAGAGTCTTATAAAACTAACGTGATGGCAAGAGTATTCAGTCAGCATGAACACTGAAGAGTTCTCACAAATTGACAACCTCCAGGGTTCCTCCAGTGTTTCCCTCAGTAACAGTCACAAAATCTGTCTATACAAGCCCAAACCCTAGCCATTAACCTTTCTATTCCTCTATTCCTCACACTTCATATTTTATCCACTACCAAACTCTGGTTCTTTTGTCATGTGGATATTTCCCAAGCCACTCTACTTCTTCATTNCCATCATCCAAGTGCTGCTTATCATGTAAATTATAGCCAAAGTAAAATTAGAGACGAAGTAATACTGTGTTTTCTACTCAGTTCCCTCTTCTGTGTTCTTTTCTGAGATGTGTTTTAAACCAAATCTCAGTTACATAACAAGAGCAATAGTCCATGGATTCACTCTACATTAAGTCAGAGCATCCATGAAATGTGCTTCACATAATTTTTTTAATATATCCTAAAAGTTCCAAATGCTTGCTTTCATGTTACTTCCTTATTAATTACGCCTGTAGAGAATGTGAGCCCAATAGTCATGTGTGAATACCGAGCATTTGATATGTGGATGGTATAAATTGAAATGGTCTTCTAAGAATAAAATGTGCACAAGATTTCAAAAATTTAGTATTGTAAAAATAATGCCACATATCTCACCAGTAACATTTTATATTGATTATAGGCTATCGTATTATTATTTTTTGATGTGTTGGCTTAAAATGTATCATTACACTGACCTAGATTTTGTCCATTTTCTCTTATTTATATATTTTAAATATTTCTTCTATGGAATGACCATATATTTTTTGAAAATTCCCAAAAAATTGATTTTATATGAACAAATATTTAAAATGAGAAAATTTTATTAGAGGAGGAGCTCTAAAAATCCTGACCAAAGGTGGGAGGATGAGACATTAATGTTTTGCAGTATTTATTTATCTGTATATACAACTGTATGTATATCTTCAATGTGCATATATGTATAAATATATATATATATATACACTTGAAGCTGTAGTAGTTTCTATATCTATATATTACAATATTCAATATACAATATATCTGTATATATACCATTATCTTGCAATATTTATCCATTAAAATCATAAGTCAATTCTTTCAGGCAAAGTATTCCTTAAAACAACTTTTATTAAACTTATTCTCTGAAAATGTCATTCAAGCACTTAATGCATTCTGATTACTCTCATTTGTCAACAGTTTCTTACATCCCTCCCCTTCCCTGTCAACCCTCCCTCCTCAAATTTAAGTCCTTTGCTTTAGTCAAGCCTTTTATTTTGTGACCTAATGAGTTTAACTGGGCACTTCTGAGTAACCAGGAGTTTGGAGCTATCTACTAGGTCTCACGGGATCACCAATATGTACGTGACTGAAAACAATGACTGCCTCCTCTCCTGCTAGAATCCATCAGTAGCCAACAGTTCATCTGGGATGAGTAGGGCCCCTGGAGTCCCTCCCTAATGCATGATTAACTGACTATTCCTCTAGGTCATTAGAATATACTCTATTCTCTTCTTTAATAAATCCTTCTTAATAAATCAATTNCTTCTGGTTTAAGCAGGACTCATTCCTGATTTGTTGAGAATGCTGCCTATGGGCTCATGAATTAACCACTTGAACCCCCAGCTGGTGGCACTGTTTGTGGAAGTTATGGTGAGATGGAGCCCTACTGGAGGAAGTAAGTTACTGAGGGTGAACTTTGACGTTGTATAGCCTGAAGATACTTCCTGTTCATTCTCCCTGCATTGGGTTTACATTTGAAGATGTAGTAGCTTCTCAATTCCCTGCTCCAGATATTTGGAGCCATGCCTCCCTGCCATTATGGACTCGTTCTCTATAATCATAAATCGAAATAACCTCATCCATAAGTTGCTCTTGGTCATAAAATAACTGCAACTTTTGTTTGATTTTGCATTTCCCATGTCCCTGATTTCAATTAGATAGTTTTTACGCATTGAACTGTATTAATGCTTTTTAATGAGCACCTATTGACTAGCAAATATATATGGTTTAATATGCTAAGGTCCAGGGAATAAAAGATGTCAGCATTCAGTTTGTTTCCCTGTGAATGTCATATTAACAATTACACTTTCCCTCTTGGCGTGAAAGTACTGACACTTCTTTCCCCATCCTTTTATTGTCCAAAAGTATCTTAGCAATAAGTCATCTGAAGTTTTTCTTTTCAATTTTATGCTTATAATGTATTTATTTTTGCTTATTTAGACATCAATTGATTTTATTGGTTTTCCTTTTTACAAATTTTCCTGTAATGTATTAACTTTTTGCTTTTGAAATCTATCCTTCCCTTTCTAAAGTTAAATGGTAAGAATTATTTCAAAGAGTTTCTCCATGCTGTTGTATTATCTGATATGAATAATATGCAATTTACTTCAAACATTAAAATGCTAACTTAGCCAAACACATAATCAGATTTGAATCCCTTTGCAAACTTTTTGTATTCAGTGTTGCTGCTGTAAAGGCAAGTAGGTTTTTGTTTTCCATATGACTAATCATATATTTCTCTTTGAAAACAGATATACATTGCCTACAGTATTCTTACATCACTGTAATGTATCTAGATGAGATTTCTGCCCTCTGATCTCTCCTTTTGAGATTTTTGTTGGTTTTTCTTTAATTCACTGAAACAAATAATTGGTAATATTTTCTTCAGATTTTTTGTCCTTACCTATGTTTTGTCTCTCCTTCTGGAAACTCATTGCAGTTTCAAAACCATTCTCCTTATATTTTCCTTCCTTTCTTGCCTTTCTATCTCTTTCTTCATTTTTAATGCCTTCTGAGAGACTTCTTAAAACTTATCTTTCAATTCAAGAAATCATCATTCAAACATATTCAGTGAGTTTTCTTTTTTGGTAATAAGTAACCAGAAAATGAAATGGAATGAAGATGTCATTTAAGATAACAACTAAACTACCAATTGCATAGAAATTAATCTAAGCAAAGATTGCCTGAGAAGTATATGAAATATTTTCAGATGTCTATTGAAGAATTCAAAGCAGATTCAAATTAATTGCAAGGTTTAATATTCTTGTGAAACTGATGACTAAGAGATGAAAGGTTTTAATTGACCTCACCTTAACTTATAAATGCATTGTTATTCCATTCAACACAACAGCTATATTTGGGGATGAGCTCAACAAATTAATTGTAGTTTATATAAAAAGTTAACTCTCTATGAGTCACTAATTTTCAATATTCATTAAGACAGATGTGGCAGTATATGACAAATTATCAGTGTGGTGCTGGTTTAGGCACAGACTAATTGAATGAATGAACAGAAGGATAAGAGTTGAGGCAGATTGCTCGTTAAGTAATAAAGGATATGTCATATAACTCAAGGAAACAATCATTTTCATAAACATGATTAGAAAATTGATTTGTCTTACAAAGAAAAATAAAATTGAACCTCTAGAATATACAGTTAACAAAAATTAACAAAGAATAGTTAAAGACTCAAATATGAAAGTAAACCATTTAAGCTATTCAAAGACAGCATTTACTGTTGCAAGATTAAAAGTTCAAAGCAAAGGGGTAAAGTGCTAGGAAGGTAGCTCAGTAGGTACAAGTGTTTTCTGTACACCTGTGAGGATATGAGTTTAGGTTCCCAGAATGGACATAAAGCAAGACACAGGGAAGTATATGTCCAGAATCCCAACACACCCCAATGGTAGAGATGGATGGCAGGGAGGAGAATCCCTGGAAACTCCTGCCAGTCATCCTGGTGCATATAACAGCAAACAAGAGAGACTCTGTCTCAATATGGAATTTTAGGTTGTGCTCTATCTTCCACATATGTGGCCTGTGCACATGTGTGCACAAGCATGCACATCCCCCCACCACACACACACACTGACTAGTAAAATAATTGAGTAACATAAGGAAAGATTTTCATGTAAAAGAGTATCTCATTTAAGTTTGTTCCCCACAAAGCTGAAAGAGATTGGTGAGTAAGAGGTTATTATACAGTATTTGTTAGCAAAAGCCCCGAGAAAGGTGAGAGAAACAATCAGAGCTGATGAGACAGAAAAGCCATGCTGCAGATGAACCAGGCCTAGATACCACTGCACCAGGAGCTCCTGGATGCAGACTTCCCTAGAGTGAACTTGAGAAGGAAATCATTACTTCCTAGCAAACAAATTTCCTAATGAGGGATGATTACTATAGGTTGTCTTCATGTATCAGCCCTGTCTCTGGAAATAAGCCCTGTGATCTTGAACATAGATCTGAGTGAGAAATCATTTAGCACATCTAAGTTCATAGTCTGAGATTAAAGTGGTAGCCTGGAATTAAATACAACCAGTAAACGCTGAAAATTCACCTAATAACTTAAATCTTAAAACCATGAAGATCACCAAAGAAGAGAAATAATGGATGATTATATATAAATGCTTAATAAGCACATAAAGTTACCTGATTTCATTACCAATGAACAAACATAAGAACATACATTAAGGATATTGACCATGGCATTGTTTATTGAAGTAAGTAACTGCAATGATTCTGACATTGAATATAAATACATAAATATACAGTTCTTCATTATAATAGAATAATAGCAGGAGAAGGAAACAAATTATCTGAATATAAAAGAAAGATACTATGAAAATATATAATGAATGCTGATCATAAAATTGAAGAAACCAATACTGACATAATTGATGCCACTGATCAAGTTAACAAAACATAAGGCAGTAACCACACCCAAGGAAACACATATAGACTATTCTTGAATGTGAAAATTAGAAAGTTGGGATGAGAATTACTCCGCTATGATTTTTAAAAAGAAATGCTGATTAATATACATAATACAACTATTTACAGGCATTGGATGGCAAGCAGTTGAAGCCTACAACCTTAAGGGAAAGAGAAGGGTGTCAGATGAATTCCACACTCACTCGTGCTCTCACTTTGAAAATATTTCATGGTCTGCAGCATAAGGCAATAGAACATAAAAAATAGAAGAAGCCTTCTTTGGCAGAGGAAAGATAAATTTGAATATAAAAATGCTGAAATGGTGTATGTGTGAGAGAAGAAACACGGCAGAGAGGAAGGCACAAGAAGCCACTAATATCTGGGCAATTTTTCCCTCATGTTCTTGGTCTACTTTTAAGCTATTCAAGTACACAATGAGGCTAATGAGGAATAGAAAAGCTCAATGGCTAGAAGGCGAGAGAATAAGAAAATATTTCAGAGGTGGAGTAGTGATGTGGAGAGATGGAGGATTAGATCTACCTAGGCATCAAGAAGACACTCAAGGGAACAAACTGTACATTGGAGTCTGCTCTACAATGACCAAATGTTACAGTAGAAATACGCACAGCCAACAAAATCGAAAGGGTCCCAAGAATCCACAGTAATTCAGTTGCCTCAGAATAAACCTCATATTTTGAGATATTCATCAAAACTTACAGCTTCCACACAAATTGTCCACAATGCCCAGATATGCAAAGAGACAGGAAAATATGAGCATGGTCAAGTGTTTAAAAATAGTCAATAGAAGTACAGATGATCCACATATTGGAGCTGTCAGATAAGACTTTTCAGATAATATGGAGAGGAAACTAGACAAAAATATTTAAAAATACATAGCAGGTTGGACTTTTAAATACATGTTTATACATGTTTATTATTCCTAATTAAGAATTCAATATACTCATTAAAAGAAATGATGAACAGCCAAAGGAAAGGACATACAGTAAATATCAGAGTGTAGGTCCATATACATGGGTGGAAATGGGAATTAGATGAGCATGCAAGGAAAAATTTATAGAAAAAAAAGGAAAATTAAACATATTATGTAATATACAGAAAATACTTGCAAAATATTCAACTCAGTTTTGTATATTAGAGTGAGCGAGCAAACAAGAGAGAGAGAGAATCTGATCATTTGTTGAGGGGTAGGTTTTTTTAACTGATAAGCGATGATCCTGAGATAGTCTGAATGGCTTGCTTAAGCAATAGAGGATCATAACTTTTCTTCTTAATATGTATGTCCTTTGTTTCTTCTCCCTGGTGTAGCAGCTATGTGATAAGACAGCTCGTGATTTAAAATAGAAACACAGGAAGGAAATGTACTGGCACAGTCACTTAGCACATTATGGTCAGGTCACCCGCTTCTAGGACTGCATATAATGGCAGAACTCTTTGTTCAAATGAGAATTTTTGTTTACAGAGATTTATTCTCTTCCTCAGAAACCTAAGGAACTTCTTGGAGACTCAGAGTAACTTTTCCACTACAGCACTCCCTATATTCATTAGTTATACTGAATCTCAAAATTCAGTGTTGAACACCTAAGTCTTGGAATTCTGAAAGTCTGGATACCCTTGAAGTGATGAAGTTTATCACCAAACTTCTGATACCTGTTGCACTAGAATATTTACTAGAATTCCCATTTCCTGTTCATAAAGTCAACTATCATGACTGCTGCTGTAGTCTGTGGATTGTCACGATAATCAGCTTATATATACCCTCTGCTGCAACAAAGAACAGAACCGTCAGCAGATCCTGAAGAGTCATGAGTGCTACAGTTGCTATCTTGTGAATAAAAGCTAAACTGGCCCCTCATTACTGATAAGAATTGGGTAGAGAGAGTACCTGCAAGATCAGTAGTCCTATAGGAAAGGTCAACATCTGTGCTAATCCACTGGTATTTAACAAAGTGATAACCCAATAACAGCTTTTGGAGCAGATGGTAACAGACAGTAGCTGTGAATCTGTGTCTGGAACTGCCTCTTAAACAAATTCACAGTAATATACTATAATTGGCTATAGTATAATACACTTTACAGAGTAAAATATGTGAATTGAATGGGAAAGTAATGTTGACCAACAACTCTACATCCTTTGAATATCTGATGCTATTAATGGCACTAATCATAGTATTTCATGATACAGACTTGTGTCTGATTTATAATTTCTTCAAGTTAGGAGTGTGATTTATGTATTTTCCACTTGACTCTTGATTCCTTAATGGATTTTATTCCGCAGGCCATACATAACATGTGGGTTCTTCCTGCAGATAACAATTTCTCTTTCAATCATTCCCATGGGAACCAAAAAATAACCACAGGCAGATTATTAATATACTCGGATACAATGTGAAATGGACTTGGACCATACTGCATCTATCCTCTCATTTAACTTGCAAACCATGATGATGTTTTGAATCCCATGACACTAGTGTCTTTTTTCTAAATTGTCATAGAAATGCCTGTGTTTTTCCATTCTCCAATGTTTACTCAGGTCTTTGTGAAAAACAATCTGGGGAATATCTATTGTATATACTTCATGTGGCATTACATATATTTGTAAAGGTGACGATGCTATGAATTTTGAGATATGATGTATGGAAATTGAATTGAGAATTATATTTTCCTGTATGGGCAGTTTATAACACATTTCTGTGCATCTCATCTTTCTCTCTTTCCTCTTCTTGGTCAGCTTCATATCTACCCCATGTCTAAGAACAACAGGTCCAGAAGCTATAGTCAGAGATTCTTGAAGGTCAAGACAACTCGATACCAAGTCTGTAATTGCTTGCTTTGTGTCACTATCTTGGCTTCACTCTTTCAATTATANCATCATTCATTGATACTAAGAAGCCCAACTTGATGCAATAACTCTATCTGCAGTCCATAAGGCACACCCAGAGTGAACCAAGGTTATTAAATTTATTAGTGAACCACTCCTCATTCCCTCCTAGGGTGTACATGTGGCTTCTCTGCCATCTTCCTTTTCTTCTTGCCTTATTCTTCTCTCTCACTTTCCTTATTTTATTAGTTTTTTGTTGTTGTTGTTGTTTTTATTGTTGTTTAGCTTGTTGGTTTTGGTTTTCTATTACATGCCTGTATCAGGCTGTGAGTGCTCAAATATTACACAATAAGTTCATTTTGACATTTCAATCTTTCTGATACTCTTGACTTCTTTCTTGATACCATGCTGAGAAGTCACAGATTTTTCATTGAGTTTGTTTTACTCAAGCTCCAATGATCAACCTCAACAAAGTAGTATGAGAGAGAGAATTTAGTGTCATTTCCAGATCATCTAATAGTGAGGCTTGAATGAGTTCCTCCAGTCAGTCAGTTTTCTCATATTCATCCTATATTTTAACTCTGTGTTTTAACCTTTAAGCACTTTATTCTCATTTTCTTATTGAGTTCCATTGTTAGCTATAAGCCAGGACTATCAATTCCTCTGGTGCATGGGCTATTTCCTTATCAAAGTGAATTATACCACCATCATCAGGATGTTCTGAGATATGACTCTTGCCATTGACTACAGGCAATGAAAGGAGGTATTTGGAAAATTAAGAGAAGTATTATATTGAGGCACACTTGCTTTAGATTACATTAGTGTTATTATTTTGTGGCTAAGATAAGCATTGACTTGGAAGTTTCAAATAAATTCTGTCTTTACCTTTCATACTACTGACCTTAGGCAAGCTCTGGCAATGGGGTCAATAGTGCCTGATTATTTTGGCAGTAACCAAATATTTTCTAATTTGATTTGAGACCTTCATTGGAAGGAATAAATACCTGGCACTGGAAATCTGGCAAAAAATCTATAGCAGGGGAAGTCACAGGCCCTAAGGGGGCACTACTAATGATGTTATGATAAATGACATGTAGCCAAACTGCCTTTGGAAAATGTTCATGTCTTTATACTGCTCTGAGCCTGGGCCAGAGAAGCTTCTTTTTAAATGGGTAAAGGCTAATAGAGACAGTCAAAATAGCCAAAACATTGAAAATAAGTTATTATTTGGTGCTAGGCCCTAAATGTGTTATCACTAGCTACTGTAAGATGAATTTCTAACCAGTCTTATTAATAAACACACAGAACAAGAAATAAGGGTGAAAATCTGACAGAGATCAGAGGAATTAGGAGCAAGCCACCACTAGCCTCACCTCACCAACGCTGCCTCTACTTCCAAGGAGCGAAGAGAAGAGAAGAGAGCGACTTCTGGTCTAACCCGGATTTTTATGCCTGTTCATTCGGCTAACTCATTTCTTATCC
>LZPO01044857.1:44397-55070 GCA_001675575.1 Neotoma lepida | reverse complement strand
GTGTACAGCAAGGTGGCTACTGTTAGAAGGTTTGCCAGTGTGTGACTAGTATAGCACATGGTGGAGTACATGAAGCAAGAGCTTAGGGATATGTCAAATATGTGCAGAACTTCAAAAATATCATTAAACAGAAAAATGTTATAAGCAGAAATATATGCTATGTGGATGTATATTAAACACACTCAGTGACAAATTCTCAAAGCTATGTGTGTTTGTATGTAGAAGGCAGACATCAGAAGATAAATTGTAAATATAGTATAAAAGCCAATGTATTGGGAAAGAACCATGGGATGTGGGACAGGAAATAAAAAAATCCAAGTACAATAAACTAAACAGGAGCGTTCCATGCATTGACAGTGACAGAATGCTGTAAACTCAAGTCTTTGATCATTTGAAATTTGCTTCTCTGAGGTGCATACTTCAAAAACATTTTCTAAATATTTAACAGTTGAGGCAAAATCAGATTAAGAACAGGTGTGAATAAAACAGTAAAAACATCAACTCTATGTGAAAGTTTTCTTAGAAGCTGAGCCTGAACAACAGATTTTTTTAGTTTTAAAGTNTAGTTTACCTCACTTAGACAGAGAAAATAAACTTTAGAAAACGTGTTATGGTCAGCAACAGAATGACATAAAGGTCATTCTAAGGCCTCCTACTTCCTAGCATCTAATAAGGATTCAATAAAAATCTGTAGGAATATAACACTTAGAAACTGTATTATTACTCAGGGAGATAAGACCTAAGCCATGAAAANGTTCGGATGCTGTTCCTACTCAGTAGAAAATAACTGACACATAAGGTAGACTTGAGGCTACAAGCTGGTCCCAATGCCAGTGTGGACCAGGGTAGTTTTTGCCTTGACTTACGGGCATTAGATCTTTTATAAAATGAGTCCAGATATGAAATCCCTTTTAAATTAAGATGGAATAAGGGCAAGGCTTAGCCGGGCAATTACGTTATTTATGACTGCATGAAAAGAATGTTTTTACTTGGAAATTTGATGATTCATTGAAAGCAGAGTCCAGGTTACTAACAATAGTTGGGGGTTGATAAATATTGTCCATTGGGGTCAACTGTGCCAGATATAGCATTCACTTTCACTCCTGGACCAAAGAACTTCATTCTTCTTTTATGCTAGCAATTGGTAAATGTGATTATGTATTATTAAATTCCCCATTACCATTTTAATTACGTAGATATTCTGTAATGTCTCTCAGTGTTGAGTCATGCATGAGGCGGATCTCTGAGCAAAATTTAGTACCATTTCTCTCCACTGTAAGAAGTGGGAAGTAAGCATCTGTTGAGCCCCTGCCTCCCCGTCACCTTAATGACACCCTGTTTAGGAATATCTTAACAGGGAACTGTGGAAAGAGCTAATCTTATNCAAAGGGTATGTAATTTGCTGGTGGTAGGATTTCAAGCTTCCGGAGATGTGTGAGTGTCGGTGTGTGGGCATGTGCCTGTGTGTTTCTGTGCCTACATTCCCTGTGGAGGTGTAGTCACTGATCCTGGGTAACAGCTGAAGCAGCTTTTTAAATAACCTCATCATCAGAGCAACAAATCCCCCAAATGACCTGATTACTCTAATGTAAAAACACTCCTGAGGTATCAGTATGTTCAGATTCATGAACTGTCATGCGTTCATCCCTTGTAGACAAAGACATTACATGATTGTGGGATGGGCACATCTGAAAAACATGCCACTTCAGAACAAGCCGTAAAAAATTTTTTTAAGACAGGACTTTTTTCTCGTTTGCATAACAATAACATCTTCTAAATACATTAAATATTTATCCATCCATTAATATTTATTAATCAGATAAATCTTCAGGGACAGCAATTCTTACAAGCTAAGTGTTAGATAGAGCCTACCTTGGTTCAAGACACTGACTGAAGGTGACACATCTTTGGTATTACCATGCAAGACCCTATTTTCTATAACTCCATCTACTGCAGGAATTTGTAACTTTGGAGAAATGTTTTTGTGATTAAATTGCTGGCTGTAAAGTATTTGAAATGCTTGGAGGAGGAGGAGGAGCTGGAGGCTTAGTTGAATAGAACAGACTATGCTTAGATTTGGCCTTTGCACACAATCTTAGGTGATTTTCATAGTTAAATGGCTTTTGGCAGGAAGAGTTGTTGACTTTGGAAAGATTCAGTCAGTGCTGCTTTCAGTTCTTCCCTTTCTACAAAGTAATAATTGCCTATTTAAAGTTCTCAGGTTTTCCATCAAGCTCTTAGATAGTAGAAACGGTTGCCCTTTGGCAGTGAGTGGGGGCATCGCATGTTCAGCTTCACATCATAGCCCTTTTGGGGCCTTTCCTGCTATGTTTGCCCACAGATTAGTAGATTCAGACTCTAATAATTTTAATGACTAAATCAAATGCCAGCATCATAAAACAGATGCCATAGCTTGGAGTTGTGGACCAGTTTGGCTTACTATCATTTGGTATTAACCTCTTTTAAAATCCCTTCTGATGAACTTGATATTGGTTACTCATCATTCTTCCCTCATAATAACTANTTATTAGCTCAACAAATACTTATTGAATATCCTTTATATTAAGTGCAGGTTACACAGAAAATGCTCTTTCTGGAGTAGTTTATTGTTCAACTTGGCCAGTTTGAGTGGCCACCAGTAGCCCCATTATGACCAAGGTCCTCATTTCATTAGCCATTGGGATTGGAGCTGGCAAATGTATCCCTCTGTGAGCCATTTGTTTATGATGGTGACTTCATACAAGGGTATGCTTTCTCCNAAGAGCAACCCACATCGAATGACTAGTCACTGACAGGAATACAGAGAGCCAGCCTCTGTGCCTCTGTGTCCATCAATCTGAAGGATTATCCAGATGGAGAGACCAACATTTCCTTCCCCTGAATCCTTCTTCCCCCAATATAGCAATGGGTGGATTACAGACATGTTCCTCAAATCTTCGTATCACAAGCAAAACTCCAGGATGGCATCCCAAGACTGGAGAAGCCACAGAGCATCAACTGTCAGAGGTGGTCTTCGGGGTTCCTGCAATCACTGCATCCATGGTCTCAGCAAGTATCCAGAGAAACAATATGATTTGGTCTCTAAAATATCCAGTGCTTATCAGTTACTAGGAANTCGAGCAACAACAAACTATCTGGCATTTACAAACAAAAACCCCTATGATTAGCTTGGGTTTCTGTAAACGAATNTCTAAACAGTTTTATTAAATAAAAACATGGAGCTGCAAATATGGGTGAAAATCTGACAGAGATCAGAGGAATTAGGAACAGTCACCAGCTAACCTCACCTCACCAATGCTGCTGCTTCCAAAAAGTGAGCGACTTCCTGTCTAAGCAGGCTTATATGCCTTTTCTGTTCTGTTCTCTAACTGGCTCTCTCAGCCCAGCTACATCACTTCCTCTACCTGCTCAGCTCTGTCACTTCCTATTTGTCTGTACAGACTTCCAGACCTCTACGGTTAACTAGTATTGGAATTAAAGGCGTGTGTCACCACACGTGACTCTGTTCCCTAGTATGGCCTTGAACTCACAGAGATTTANACAGATCCTGCCTGCCAGGTGATAGGATTAAGGGTGTGTGCTAACATTGCATGACTTCTGTGGCTGACCTTCCTCTGATCTCCAGGCAAGTTTTATTTTACTGGGAGACACAGTATATTGGGATACACAGATAAAATATCACCACAGGTGTCTGAGTTGATTCTCTATGAATGACTTCATAGTGCCTAGAATGATAAGATCAATACCCTGTGCTGGTTTTTTTCATTTGTTAACTGATACATGATAATTATCTCTTTTGAAAAGTAAACCGAGTCCTTAGTCACTCCAGCAGTGTTTCCNTGGGACTCCTGACCTTCCACATCACACATTAAAGTAGCCTTAACTGAGTGTTTTATACATTCACAGAGCAAACACTGATCACTGAAAATCCATTGTCCCATCACTCTTTGCGTCTATAACACAAATGGAATATACCTTCTTCCATTTAGACTGCAGTGAGTGGTGAGAGCCTACCCCCAACCCCAGAAGGACCTGGCAGGAGACAGAGGTTACATCAGAGTGACTCTCCTTCCTGTGTCAGCTACATTTACACTTGCCTTTCAAAGCAGTGTGCCTACCCACAGCTGCCAGAGCAATGTCCCCCGTATCTGTGTGCCTTTAGATTTGCAATTTTACTTNGCTGGAATTTTCCTGAGGAAAAGGAAGAAAGCTCTAGCACCTTTCCTGTGATGGAAAACTAAGGGCTCTCTTCTACTTCTTATAAAAAGTAATAATTTTTATCCCCAAACTCCAGGAAAAATAAATGTATCGAGTCCTAAAACATACTACTTTCTTTCTCGGTATCCAATTCAGTTTATCAAATATTAGTTGAGCACCTTGTCCATATAAAAGCACATTCAACACACTTGGGATGGACAAGAGAATAAAACAGACCNTGTCCTTGCCTTAACTCCTGGCTATGGCCCACTGTCTCATCCATACTACCTTGTGGGAGAAAGGCTGTGGCTGAGAGAAGGAAACAGAGATGATGTGAAACAGATTTCTGGATTTCTGCCTGGAAATGCTTTTGAATATTCTATCTCATTCTCAAGACCATGTGACTTACTTATTTGCTTAGAGTATGTGGTTGTTTTTATTTCAACCACTGAAATGCAATTTTTGGCTTAAACAGACTAAAAAAACTCAATGGGGGTGAGGAGAAGATGAGAGTGAAGGGGAAGCATGTCACAGGCAGCCATCTTAACTGGCCCATGGGACTTGNTTGAGGAAATTATTTGAGCTAATCATTTATGTCTATGAAAAATAAAGGAATTCTGAAAAACAGTGTGAGTTGATACTGATTGTATGTTGACAGTGAAGGGGGAGCGTGTCACAGGCAGCCATCTTAACTGAGCCATGGGACTTGTTTGGGGAAATTATTTGAGCTAATCATTTATGTCTATTAAAAATGGAGGAATTCTGAAAACCAATGTGAATTTATACTGATTATATGTTCTTTAAATATCATATTCTTTCTGTAGTTCTTTAAGTGTATAGAAACTAAAAGCTAAATATCTGACTATAGAGAAAAAGACTTTGTTCAGTCATACTGGAAAGGTATTCCAGTCACTCCAGGAGATGAGAAGGTTCAGTCACTACTTTAATTACTAGGACACTTAAACCTGCCAACAGTAGGAAAATTTGTTACTCTTCAATCATCATGTTATAAAATTGATTAATCTTTTCTGAAATCAAAGTAGCTTTTGTTTTGCTATGTGAGACTTCAAATACTGACAAATATTACAAAAGTATTTGTTTATTTTTATATTTTCCACTTAATCTACCAAAGATTTTAAATGACTAATGGGGATTCCTGCATCAATGAGGTGACAGATAGATGAAGATATTAAAAACTGGTGTCACTGTATGACAAATTTTGTGTCAGTGAATATAATTACTGATACTAAGTTGGTTTTCCTGACAGTCAAATGAAACCTGTATACACTGACATTCATATTTTACCCTGAACATATAACACTCTTTAGTGAAACAAAGATTTTCTCGATGCCAGGGTTTGACACGAACTTCTTTTCCATGTCATAATTTTTATGACCATTTGTTTATGACATTATAACAAAAATATGAATTCTGATGTCACAGGCAGTTTCTAATGACCAAGGAAAGCTAGTGGCTGGCTCCATTGGAAAGTGTATGGCCAATACACACAGCTTGCTGACTCTCTGCATTAATTTTGGGGTTAGGGAGCTGAAACCATGGCTGTTCCTTACCCAGATGCAAGGGNTGCAAAGAGGTCATAGAACTCTCTTCTGTTTAGACTCAAATCCATTTCAAAAGAGTGCTCTTGGTCTTCACTACAAGCTAGTTGCAGATGGCAAAAACTGAAGTCATCAGAGACTGTACCCTCCAGAGGTCACAGAACACACATCCTCTGACCTACACATCCACTCTGTGTATGTTGTTAAATTGTACTTTTAGTACAAGAATTCATAGCTTTCAACCCATAAAAGGGTCAAAATCAAGAATGCACTGAACACATGTCCTTCAATACTTCTGTCAAGAGCTTCCAATAAATGGTGAACAGCAAACCGTTCAAAGGCAGATTCTGGAGAGAGTCTAGGGCTGGTGTTCTGTGCTGCTGATTAAAGGCAGGTCTGAGACACAGAAAATCAAAGTGCACATCGGCTGTTGCATTGTTTAGAATTCGGACCTTAGCCCAAGCAGATACTTGACAGCTACTTGTACATGGAGAAGGAAACAAACCGCCATTGACCAAATTACTCCTAGGTTGTCTGCTCTCCCACAAATGAGGCTATAAGGTTGGGTAGATCTGTATCTACNACAAATGAGGATATGGGGTTGAGCAGATTACTAACCAGATCAGGCCTATTCTAATGATTGTGTGATAGTTAATTCCCATGTTTGTTATTCACTAATTGCTTTTGGAATATGGCAAACTGCACATTCATATAAGATTTAAACACATTAAGAACACTGTCATTTCCAGAAAGGCGTTTTAGGTTTAAGAGCATGTGATAATAAGATAGGAGAGAACAGAAATATAATTGTCTTAGTTAGGTTTTTATTGCTGTGAAGAGACACCATGACCACAGTAACTCATAAGAAAAACATTTAATTGAGGGGGCTCAATTACAGTTTCAGAGGTTCAGTCCATTTTCATCATGATGGGGAGCATGGCAGCATGCAGGCAGGTGTGGTGCTGGAGTTGAGAGTGCTACATCTTGCAGGCAACATGAAGTCAAGTGACTGTCACACTGAGGGAAGCTTCAGCAAAAGAGACTTCAAGGCCCACCCCCACAGTGACACACTTGTTCTAACAAGGCCACAGCTCCTAATAGTCCCACTCCCTTTAGGGGCCATTTTCTTTCACACCACCACATTCCACTCCCTGGCCCCCAAAGGCTTGTAGCCATATCATAATGCAAAAACATGCATTCAGTCTGACTTAAAAGTCCCCATGGTCTATAGCAGTCTCAAACATGTTTCAAAGTCCTAAGTCTAAAATCTCNTCTGAGATGCATAGCAATCTCTTAACTGTGATCCCCCTGTAAAAATCAAAATCAAAAGGCAGATCACATACTTCCTANGTATAATGGCACAGGATATACATTATCATTCCAAAACACAGAGGAGGGAGCATAGTGAGGAAATACTGGACCAAAGCAAGACCAAAAATCAGCTGGGCAAACTCCAAACTCTGCATCTCCATGTCTCATGTNAAAATGCTCTCCACATCTCCACCTCTGTTCAGCTTTGTTGACTGTAACATACTTCTTTCTCTTGGGCTGGTTCCACTCCCTGTTAGCAGCTCTCCTTGGCAGTGTCCCTTGGCTCTGGTATCTCTAACATCTTGAGTTCTCTGGGGCAATCCAGGCTTCAACTTCATAGCTTCACGAAATGCCCTCTCTACTAGGCCTCCATTCAGGGACACCCCTGATACATGCCTGGCTTCAGTGGCTTNATTCCATAACTCCTATCTTCTATCCTAAACCTTAACTCCAAGGCCAGAACCACATGGCTGAAGCTGCCAAGTTGTGCTACTTACTAGGGCTGGAACATGGCCCTGTCATTCATTTACATCTTCACCAGCTTTCTGTTTTACTGACTAAGCTTGGCTGTCCTGAAACTTGCTCTGTAGACCAGTCTGGCCTCAAACTCAGAGATCTGCCAGCCTCTGCCTTCCCAGTGCTGGGATTAAAGGTATGCCCTACCACACCTGGCTCTAAGCTTTTCTTCTGTTCCTTTTCACAAGTTGGAAATTTAGCTGGGTGGGATCTTGTCCTGAGGTCACCACTCTCTTTATTTCATTTCTTAATCCGTTTATCTCCTTGAACAGAGGACTCAACTCCATTCTATTTTTTGGTGCCCTTTTTCTCCTTGCTCAGCTTGCTCCTTTTCATTACATATCCACATTAGAGTTACCACTAATACACACACAACNGAGTCTATACTTGGCTCTTTTGAGATTTCTTCTGCTAGTGGAATTAGTCCAAAACTCTTCACTTTAGCCTCAGGCAGACTCTTTGGACAAGGGCAAAAGGCAGCCACTCTCTTCACCACAATATCACAAGAACAGTTTCTAGGCAACATACTAAAATTCTTCTCTGAAATCTCTTGAGCCAGCTCCCAGCATTTCAAATCATTATCAGCATCATTGTCTTCCATGCTCCTACTAGTATGCCCCATTAAGTGGTGCTTAAAGCATTCCACTGGTTTCCTAATCTATCACAGCAATACCTCACTCCTGGTACCACCTTTTGTCTTAGTTAGGTTTTTATTGCTGTGAAGAGATACCATGACCACGGCAACTTTTATGAATGAAAACATTTAATTGAAGGGGCTCACTTACAGTTTCAGAGGTTCAGTCCATTATTATCATGACAGGGAGCATGGTATTGTTCAGGCAGATGTGGTGCTGGCTACATCTTGACCAGAAGGCAACAGGAAGTCAACTGACTGTAATACTGAGGGAAGCTTGAGAAAAAGAGACCTCAAAGCCTGCCCCCACAGTGACACCCTCCCTCCAACAAGGCCATACATACCTCCTAATAGTGCCATCCCTTTGGGGACCATTTTCTTCCAAACCACCACAATATAAAAAATATTTAACCTAAAAGACGAAACAAGAGAAGAAATTACTAGACCAGATGAGAGATTCTAAGCTTATGTAATTTAAAACTACAGTAAGTTTCTGTGATTATTTTAAGAAGTTAAGTCACACACACACACACACACACACACACACACACACACACACACACACACCCCACGGTAAATTTTCATGTTTGCCATTGCTGTATCTTATCTCCTGGATATCTGGGCTTCGTTTGAGCCGGTGTCTACTTCCTTCCACTTCAGAAATTCACTGAATTGTTTTTTGTTTCTGGCAAATTCTTTTAGTGTCTGGTTNTATGAAAATACTTCCACTTTGCCTCAGCTAAAATTTTTCTTGTGTACTGACTTTATATTTAACACAATAAAATATAATAGGATAAAATAAAAACCATCATATCAAAGTTGGACAATGCAAACTAACAAAAGNAAAAATGGTCGCAACAGAGGGTACAAGAATCAGAGACCCACTCCTGTGTCTCTGGAGTCCCAGAAAAATACTAAACTGAAAGCTATAATGTATATGCAGAGGACCTGGTTGCATGTTGGCCCTGGCTTGCTGCTTCTGCCTCTGAGATTTCATATGATGTTTGCTCAGTGGACTTAGAGGGCCTTGTTCTCCNGGTGTTCTCTATCCCCTCTGGCTCTTACACTCTTTCCATCTCCNTTTTCTGTAATCTGGATGAGATTAGCCTGTGGACATGCCTGTGGCAGATTGTCCTGGTTGTTAACTGATANAGGAAAACTCAGCCCATTGATCACCATTCCCTAAGCAGGGAATCCTAAACAGTGTCAGGGTGGAGATGGGGAGTTGTGAGGAAGCACNCAAGAGAACGATTAGAACTGCNTGCATTTATTTCTCTCTGTTCTTGTCTGTGGGTCTGATGTGACTAGCTACTTGAGTTCCTGCTTTGACCGCCCCTCAGTGATGGACTGTAAACTTCATTTGGAAGCTGGCCCAACCCGTTCTCCCCTAAGTTGCTTTTTGTGATATTTTATCACAGCAACAAAAATTAAATAGGATTCTGTGAAGATAAGTACTTTTGTTTAAATTTAATTGAAAAATAAAAATAGGTTGTGATTTTGTAGATGACAAGTTGGTATATATTTTACACAAGAGTTGGGTATGGTAATTGTGTTGTTGCTACAGCAACCCCTAATGGTTTGAGGTCTGGTGAGAGGAAACCATTTCNTAGGACTTGTTAGTGACTGATTTCGTTTTTTAGAAAACATTTTACGTGACTAGTAAGCCAGTAAAATATACCTTCCGGGTTTGAATTCTTAGCTTGCCAAGGACAGAAGTAACAGCAGAAAAGAAGTCACTGTAACCCACANAACAGTAGAGAACAGACTTACAACTGTATGAAGGAATAGCTGATTTATTTGACATGAGCTCCTGTGTGAATGNTGACTGGGATCCAAGTAATTAATACAGTAGCTATGTAAGCATTCCTTCTACACATCAGGCATGTGTAGGTAAGAACCCTTACCTCTCAGGACTCCCTGAGGTAAACATCCAGAGCAACAGCAGCACAANCCCCAAATCTCTGTTCTCATCAAGGAACCAAATGAATGTGACACTAGTTGGTGGGAGCAGTGTTTCCCTGGGAACAGAAAGGAGAGAGTGTTAATGATGGTGGAGGTCATTCCCTTGTTTTATNATGGAGTGTTTACATCTAGCTTACACACATTCTCCTATATTCTTCATAGCATCTCTTAAGTGACTTATAATGTCTAATATAACATAAATATTATAAATATCTTCAATTCAGCATTGTTTCTGTATTAAAGACAAGAATAAAGAAACATCCTCAGATCATATTGTGATTTTGGACCCTCCATTGGTTGTATCTGAGGATGTGGTACCCATAGACATAAGGCTGACTTGATCTAAATTCTTAAGACAAGTTACCACATACTGGCTCAATAGCAAAGCAAAATATAAACAATAGCTTTCCTTTTGAGAAAATGTTTTTATTCTCATACTTCATAGTAAAGAAAGGGGGTTTTAAAAAGTAATAAGCAGGACTAGAGAGATGATT
>LZPO01044856.1:0-18754 GCA_001675575.1 Neotoma lepida | reverse complement strand
GGATCTCTGTGAGTTCGAGGCCAGCCTGGGCTACTGAGTGAGTTCCAGGAAAGGCGCCAAAGCTACACAGAGAAACCCTGTCTCAAAAAACCAATAATAATAATAATAATAATAATAAAATAAAACAAAACAAAAAAAAAAAAAAGAACCAACTATACTTCAATAAACTATTTAAAAAAAAACGTTCAGGATTAAAGGAGAAAAAGTGTTACTTTTTTTTTGTTGTTATTGTTGACTTTAAAGTAATTGTGTCAAGGCCGAAGTTTTCTCAGTTGACATGAAGCTATTGTGCCAATGATCTCTAAGGGCCTTTACTACAGCTAACTTCTCTAAGTACCTCTTCTTGGAGAAGAAAAACTAACACTCCCACAGGCTAATCTAAATGTTATTTTATCTACTAGAAAAATAATTCAGTATTATCAATGCTAATATAATATCCACAATACATCAATTCACACAATAAAGTCATATGGAACTCTGGTATCAATTTATTTTGTACAACACACAGTGTAAACAAATGATGCCCAGTAAATGTTAACTGTTACTCTATTTCTGCTACTAAACAGACCAAAGAAATGCTTCTTCGCAGAAATATTTATTTTTATTGAATATAAAACACTCTGCAGTGATCTACCTTGTATATTCATGTACCAATTTCCTGTGACAGAATTTAATCTATGGCATTTACTCTGCACAACTAAGCACTGAAGTCAATCTAACTTTCCAGAGTAACTCAGAAACTTAAGTAATTGTGGATATTTCCTAAACATAATTGTGTAAGAAACTTCATCTCAGAATGCTACAAAGGGACCAGAAAACACAAATCCTCTCCCAAGTAGCAGAGCTAAGCTGGTCCCATCCACTCATTTAACAGGTAAGAAGAAGCTTCACNTAAAATGTTTCTTTAAGAATGAATGCGCTGGGGCCAGAGGCGGCTCAGCGGAAAAGAGCACTGACTGGATGCTCTGCTCTTCCAAAGACCTGGGTTTGATTCCCAGACCCAAAGGATGACTCAAAATGATCTGTAACGCTAGTCCCTGGGGGATCTGATGATGCTCTCTTGTGGCCTCGGAAGGCACTACATATACATGGTGCACAGACATGCATGCAGGTAAAATTTATATATATATATATATATATATATATATAAAAGAAATTTTTAAAAAAGAATGATCAATCAAAATTGATAGTTAAGAGAAATACTGACTTTCTCTTTCAGAGGACTTTTATTGGTAAACTATGTTCTTCAAGAGGGAAATCAAACACCCCATCTCCTAAAACACCAAAGCAAAACACAACAAAAACCCTTGTATTACATCCTTTTAACTTACAAGGTCCTGTCGTTCTGTCATGCTCATTTTCTCTACTATTGACCAGAACCAACGCTTGAACTGTAGAAGCTTCTCAGCATTCTCTCCTAAGAATATAAAGTCAGTGTGTTGTATTAGATGGNATTTCTTTTGAATACTGGTAAACTTCTTAGATAAACAAAGAGACAAACTTTAAAATTTAAGGCATCTAATTCCTAACAGGAAATTAAGAGTTATTTGCATATTAAAAACCTTTGTAATTAATTATGTAATCCTGACTTGAAATGAGTAAAAGAAAAGTAAACTGTCATCACCCAAATCAATAGTCCATGACGTAAAACTCATCTGTAAACTTGAGTCTTTTCATATGACCCTAAGCCAGTGCTTCTAAAATTATTGAGTTTATAAGCCGCGTGAGATCTTTTGAAGAAGCAGACTCCCATTCATTCACTGAGTCTACAAGGTGAAAGAAAAGGACACCAGACACTGCTGCTGATCTGACATCTTTACATATGCTGTTTGTTTTNCCTTCTATAGTTTTGCTTTTTAACTGAACTAAGTTCTTCTAAGTACTGACATTAAAATGTGTCATAAAACCCATTATATAACAAACTAAAAATCACCAAGCATGAAGGTAATAAAAGAGAAAAAAAAANTTTTCAATTTTTCTGTAATTTGAGCTGGAGCACACCTTTAATCCCAGCACTCGGAGGCAGAGGCCAGGGGGATCTCTGTGAGTTCAAGACTAGCCTGGTCTACGAAGTGAGTTGCACATAGGGAGTGCTACATAGACCTTGTTTCAAAACACCAAAAATAGAATAAAAATAAAATTTATAATTTGGCGGAAGCCACTTAACAAAATAGAAAAACAAAAGGGAAAAATTCGCATTCATGTATGTAGTAATTGTAGTATAGCTATAATCTTCTCAATCAACTTTCTAATCCACTTCTAACATGTCAAAAATCTACACTTACTCTGAATGCCTGAAAAATAAAACAACTTCAGGGAAAATCAAACACTGAGATAAAGTTTATTTGTGAAAGGTTATCATCACTTTTTTTCCTTCTAGATTCATCATGTGACTTTGTGTCTTTACAATAAAGTGACTCAGTTACAACTCTACACAGCAAACATTATGTAATCAAATTCTTTCACTATCTGAGGCACAGAAAACATTTATTATTTTTGTTACTTTAGTAAACAAGTCATTTTCTCACCACAAGCAATTTTACTGTGCTCTAAATTATAGCCATCTTTTTGTTTAGGTTTTGTGTATGTGTGCATGTGTGCACGCATGCAAGTATTTTGTCTTTTAGGCAGGTTCTCACTAGGTATCTGAGGCTGGCCTCAAATTATTTCATATTCTCCTGCCTAGGCATCCCATAAAGAACACAAGAATAACCTAATTCTAAGCTATCAAAATATTAAATTTCATTTAATCATACTCTTAAAGGTATTACAAAAAGAAAAGAAAAAACAAAACAAAACAAAACAAAAAAACCTGACTATTTACAGGGCTTGGGAAGTAGACTCTCAGATCCAGAACCTCAGAGGACACACTGAGCAAACGCTCTAGCTTCCTCTCTTCAGGAAGACATGCAGTTTCCTACCTGACTCATCATTGAAAGAAGTGAAACTGATCAACATCTGCACATTGACTTCCCCACAGCCGTTCACCAAAAGCCGAAAGTCTTCTGCAGTCAAGTCTTCTAAGGAATTTTTTGGAAGCACATCTAGTAGACCCTTCCTCATTGCCTAGAGAATTTGAAATTTTTTCTTTTATTATAATCAGTACTTTATTTTCCATGGCATCTGTTCATATTATTAAAGTTCAACATCAAATTTTAGCAGCATTCTCTTAAAGAAACGCTAGTTCCCTAAGTAAAGAGAGAAAAAGCAGGGCTGTATTTCTACTTTCCGCTTAACAGATTCAAGACACAAGGGGAAGAGCTGAGCACAGCGAACAGGCTAAAGTTCAGAAGTCACCTAGTATTTTCATATCCCAGGAGAAAACGGAAATTACTTTTTAAATTATATAAATAATGCATAGGCAGCACAGTAGATAAGCATCGCTTCAATTTGTCAAAAGTGCATCCTAGAAAAAGCACAATTAACAACAAACCTCCCAGACTCAAACCCAAAATCTAGACACTTACTGAAAAATGTAGCAGTGTCTGAGTGTGTGTGAGGGAGTGAGCCAGCGTGTTGTTCCAAGTACCTTNCATGCATCAATTGTTCAATTTTACCCTCATTTTGCAGAGAAGGAAACCAGTGCACTAAAGTGTTGAATAACCTGCTAATGTGCAGCTAGAAGGTAGCAGTGAGTAGACTACTAACTTAGTATAATTCCCAGCACAAGAATCACCACCACCCTTGAATTTATACGAGCTTTATCCTGGAGGAGGAAAGCATTAATAGTACAGCCCTGGTGCGCTGCTTTCTGAAAGGGCCTGAATACAGAGCTGGTTGCTGTCGTGAGAACTTCATTTTGGAATGTTCCCTCCATTGCTGTGCTTAGGGCAATGAACCTGTTAAGCACCAGTCTAAACTATTTGTGTTAACAATATGATAGTAGAAACATGCTTTCCTCTAAAATTTCAGTGACCATGGCTGGGTGTGCAGCCAAGCAACACCTGTAGGACTAGGCACCACTAAAAACTCTGGGTTGTGACAAGACCCTAGGCTTCCCTAGGCTTTCCCTAAACAAACGCTGGCGAAGCTTGTACTTGAAACCTTTCAGGCTCTGCTTAACACGGCCGCCGCCTCTGCACGTGTGCTAGGGCTATCTTTGCACTTAGTAAATACGACTGACTGAATCCAGGGAATCCTTCTAAGTTAGGTTAGTAAATACAGGTGGTGACAGTATCTATCTCCTATAAGCCCTCTTTCAACTTTTGCTCACCAGAGTTATTTTCTCATCATTACATAGTTTCCAGTAGTTATATCCAAAAGAAAATGAGTAGTCTGAACTCTCAACTTTAGTTGTAAATTCATTTTACATTTGAAAATTTGGGCCTTTTGTAGACAAACAGATTACCAGGCTAATTCACCACAAGGCAAAAATAAAACCAGCTTCATCACATGACANAGTACTTTTCTAGAAAATACTTACGTGCAGTGGCTGTTCTGCAACTACCAACATTCTGTGCTCTGCGTATTTCCTCACATACTCATATACGTTCTGAGGAGTGACTGGTATATTTACACCGTTTGGAATGAGTTCAACCTATGAAAAATTCAGAAGTGACATTTAAAAGCAATTCTGACAAACAATAACAGCTCATGAGAACTTCTTTTTCTAAAATTTTAGAATTTAACGATGAGTCTTTATCTGACAAATATCTAGGAGGTGCAAATCTTGTTGGTCTAAATAAGTACAAAAATCTCCCTGTCTCAGTCTGTTTCACTAATTCCTGACTCATTTCTCTCTTCATCTCCTATGGTGCTCACTCTTGTATGTCTGCATGCACCCTGTCTCAGTCTCTTGGTCCCTAACCAGATTGTTCTTTATAAAACGAGCCTAACAGATAACCCAATTCTCTTGCAAACATCAGGAAACCATGGACTTGCTTTACCTGTCCTCCACCCTCTTCTTTACACAGGTCAATTGCAAATGCCAAATCCATTGCTGAGAAAACAGCATCAGCATCTGAACTCTGAGACGCCAGGATCAGTTGTCGCAAACTCTCATACATGACAGGGTCAAAAAAAGCAAAGTCATGCCAGTTGACCTAAGGAAATAATCACACAAGACAATCTGAAAATAAGCCTCTTTTCTTGACCCAATAGTCAATTACAATCTGTGATGACTTTATCTTTTTGGGAAGGGGAAGTGACAGGGACTGAACCCAGGACTGTGTGCACGCTAAGTAAGTGCTCTACCACTGAGCTATATCCCAGCCCTAATTTTATTTAACTTAAAAGCACAGTGATAAAGAATTTTGCACAAAATACAGAAAACCACTTTAAAGAGAGAAAAATTAATAAACTTTTGGCAATTCGTTTAATTTTTCATAACAGGAAAAGTTAATTGCTATGAGGTGGAGCCAACAGCATGCTTTAAAAATCATTTGGAAAACCAGTTTTATTTACTGAGCAGTGGTGATGTCAGTAAGCTGGCTCCTGACTATGTCATATGCTCTCGATGGTCTCTACACAGTACAGTAATCAATTGCTCTAAGAAATTTAGTGACTTACAAAGGTCATATCACTGAGTTAAACTAAAGTCTACCAGATCTCATGAACTAAAGAGTTAACATACTAATGTTTTTATTGTTAAGAGCTTTGCTTTTCATTCAAGTTCTATGCACAAAAGCATTTTAGCTGGACATGTCAAGGGTTAAATTGTGCTCACAGCTAAAAAAGAAACTATATACCTCTCATTATAATCGGCTCGTTGAAATAGCAAACAATATCCAGTGATTGGTTAAAGATGATTAATTGAGTACTAAAATGTGACCAAACACCATGGATAAGGAGATCATAGGCCCTGGTGGAAAGGTTTCTGTAGTTGTTTGAGAATGGACACGGTATACTTATCAAACTGTCTTCTAAATAACAGTCTATGCCCATACATTCAGTGCTGCTGTCAACATCTGTTAGGGAAGTTTCTTTTTGCAGTGGTCAGTTTCAGTGCAGACTTAGTCGGTCAAAGTACCAAGGATGAGTGTTGACTGTCCAGCCATAAGTGGTAGATTTGTATCCCCCTGCCAAGGTTCGGAGTTTATTGTGTAAGAAGCAGGTTGGGGTGTGTGTGTGTGTAAAAGCCAGGTTCGGAGTTTATTGTGTAAGAAGCAGGTGTGTGTGTGTGTGTGTGTGTGTGTGTGTGTGTGTGTAAAAGCCAGAGAAAGCAGCATTGTAGAAACTGACTGTGGAGCTCAGCAAGGCTCTTAAACTATTTATCAAACTCAGAACAGCTCAAGACTGGGCCATCAATAACAAGTCATGGGCTCACAGTGCCCACATCTCCCTAGCAATTTATTTATACAATTAATGGTTGATGGGGAGAAGGGGGGGCACACAGACCATTTTCTTCAGTGATTTAACCACTGGTCAAGTGTCCAAGCTCCTGTAAACAACCTTAATGACACCCACTAGGTCACAAACAAAAACCACTTGGTCACGGACAGACATGAAAACAGAAGAAAGGACTAAAGAAAGCAGGAAGGGGACAAAACAAAGTGAGGAGAATGGGGATGCAACCAAAATAAACTTCATACATAGGTGAAAATGTCATTATAAACTCATTATTGTGCATGACTACTATGTGCTAATAAAAACCACTACAGGGGGTAATTAGTAGACTACAGCTGTAACATTTCAATTTACAGTAGATGTATGGTACAGCAATCTCTGAAAAAGTCTCTGATTTCTTTGTGATAGCTTTAGAAATTGTGATACAGCTGAGTAATTAGCAGCATACATTAATCTTGCCAGGCAATCAGACTATCAACACATAAAGAAAATAATCTAATTCTATAAGCCAGATAAATACCAAGCATGTCTGCTTTATTTATTAATGCTCTTTGGTCCCTCAGTGGCACATGTATTTTTCAAATTGGAATGTTGTGTAAGACTATCTCTATATTATACTGCCACCCACTTGTGACCAATTACAGTGGCTTTGGCTTCTCAAGCAATGTGTGCCAAGCATAGTGCCTGTATCTTTATAAACTTGTCAAGAGGATTTCTCTTCAGTAGGATCCAGGTCTGTCAGGAACCAACCAAAATTGTCACCAACTTGTCTGTGCCATCTCCCCATATACAGAGACTTTAGCCATATCATTAAATCCTTGGCAATTATAATGCTTTACCACAAACTGAATACTATACAGTGTACCATCATTTACTTTGCAAAAGAAATGTTTACAATTGTAAAATCAGTTATATGCATCAAACTTACTTTTCTACCAAGCAACACTTTAATTACATGCCTATTCAATGTGATAGGACATAGTTCATTTTGCAACAGACATAGTCCAAGAATCCTAAAAATAAGAACAGAAATATAATTTAAATTCAAAACCAATCGTAGAATTAGTCCCACACATACATAAACATATATATATATTTTTTGAGAAATTCTCTAAGTCTCATTTCTACCTAGTATAAAATAGAGTATATATCCAATTTTAAAGCTAATGTATTTTTAGCCAGGGTGTGTGGTGACACACTTAATTCCACAGTCCTGGGAGGCTAGCAAGATCAGGAATTTGAGCCCAGCCTGGGCTACACAGAAAGCTTGGGGCTAGAGGAGTAGCTCAGTGGTAGAGGACATGCTTAGCATATGACAAACCTGGGTCCAATCCCCAGATTCAAAGATTAAGGACAGTTAGTTTACCTGCCAATGTTTCTGAAACAATTCAACCTTGCTTCTGTGTTTTTGCCCGGTCTTGGAGTATAAAATCCTCGCTTTCCAGGTTGGTAAAACAAAGGAGCATTGTCATCACCGTCATCTGTATCATCTAAATCCATATCTACTACACTTCGACTAGAGCCATGACGCTTTCGGTTTTCCTAGGAACAGAGTTAGGAGAGATGAGGCTCCTGAGCTCATTTTAAAAAAATNAAATATATGAAATGGTTCTCTGAAATCATTCAAAGTAAAAGAAAAGCACAACAGCATTCATATTTAAATGTATGTGTATAACAATACTAAAGGTAAACTCTGAGCTTTAATATACAAACCTTATGTATGCTAAATCTTAATGACTGTTATTCAATACAACCAGTAAGGACTGGAGCCTCAGATCGATTGGGAGAGTGCAGCCTGGCAAGCACAAAGCCCTGGATTCATCTTTTACTGCATACACCAGGCATAACAGCACATGCCTGGAACCCCAGCACCAGGAGGCTGAGACAGGAGGCTTACCTGATTAAGTCCCAGGCTAGTCTGGGCTAGAGTGAAACCCTACCTTCCAAAGGCCAGTCTGGGCTAGAGTGAAACCCTACCTTCCAAACAAACAAAACCCACCCTTCCACCTCAGTGCTTGGAAGGTATTTTTACTAGCCATAGAATTCTGGATTGCCAGTTCTTTCAGCATGTAAATGACCAGATTCTACTATCACTGTTCCTCTTGGACTATTTCATTGCATCTGGACTGTTAGTGCAGTCTGCTTCAAGTCTACTGACCTTGAATTTGTAAATCTACCTTAGAAAAAGTCATTTTCCAGCATTATTTTGAGTAGTTTTCTGTACCAATCTTCCTCCTGTTGCCTTCCAAAGACATCTGTGTCATTGGATCTTTTAATATTGCCACAAGCCCCGAGACAATACTTGAAATCTGTTTTCTACCTGCCATATTCATCTTGTTATTGGCCTAATTCAGTGAATTTTTTTTTCTTTGAGAGATTGTACTTCTCCAAAAACTTGTTTGAAATCTCTTTTTTAAACTTTGTTTTCCTACTAGAACTCTATCACCATCTACAGGCTACTTTCTGAGAACTGGTTGGTCCTGTCTGGTTCTCTGTAGACTGAGTAGTTTTTGAGCTTAGGAAGATTTGTAACTGGTACATGAGTATTAGGTTGTGACTCTAAGTTGTATTAAAAACTGCATTAGCAGGANGAGGGTTGTTAACACAACAGGAGTTACAATGCCAATTCTACTTCAAAACTGTTAATTATGCTATTTCAGTATATCCTGTATATGTACAACCTGTGATACCTCAGTGCTTCCTATGCACGGTATTTCTCAAAAGCCTTTGCTATCTTCAGGTAAGATAGAACAAGGCTCAGCTTTACCCTCCTGCTGAAAAGACAGCGTAATGGCCATTTGTCGAGTTTTGACTTCTCTTTCCAATCTGTGTGCTATTTTTTATTTGTTCAGAATTCACAGGCAGTTCCTTTTTGCATTTGGTACTCATTTTTTCATTGTGACCAATGAAAGAGATTATAGTGAGTTTGCTTCTCTTAGCTAGCACTAGAAGATTAATTATGACATACAAGAAACAAACCACACCAGACCCACAAAGTGACAGACTGTTTTCTGCTTCCTGGAAGAGTGGATCCTAAGATTCTATACTGCCTCTTTCCTCTGCTCTTCAGTTCCCTGGATCTCCAAACTAAACCTTAAATTAGTCTGTGTTCAAACATAAACAGCCAAGTGACTGGTACTATGTTAATATCTAACTCAATTTTATAATTTGATTCTGAATATTTGAACCATATATCTTTCTCTTTCTGTACTGTAAATCATACATTTTATTTACAAAGACAGCTCCTAAATCCTGTTTTTATTGTTCTAACAGCTCATTAACACATATATTAAAAAATCTCTTACCTGTACCTTTTCCGAGGAGTCTAATAATCCAAGGTCCAAGATACTATCAGCTCCATTTTCCCTAAAAATAAATGAAACCCTTTTACATTCCATGGAGGTGAAATGTCTGAAATTTAATATCAAAGTATCTACTCATATTTATTACACATTTTAAAAACCAATTTAACCCAAAACCATGGCATATGCTTATAATCCTAGTGCTTGGGAGCATGCCCTCCACAGCAAACTCAAGGCCAGTTCTTAAGCTATACTGCCAAGACAGGTTTCAAAACCAAAACACAAACAACAAACAAACCCAAAAAACTCCACTTGCTGCCACATACAATTCAAGACATGGCTAAGCCTCCCTGATGTAAGACAACATATACAGTCTTTATTGGGATGCTAAAACTTTAGCACAAAGTAAGCAATGCTGAAAAGGCAGAAAAACGCTCAGAACACAATTATACCAGCAATCAAATTCTCTAGCATAAGTCTTATTTACCACTAATAAATTCACTATTCACTCCATAAAATCAGACGTTAGTTTTGTTCAATAGAAAGTACTAAATTGGCAATGCTTCCATATATTTACAAAATCTTCTTNAAAAAATGCAACTTTCTCTCTACTGTCAAATGGGCTAAGCTATTCTCAGTCTGATCACAGCTCCAGAGACAAGTTAAAGAATAAAGAAACAATACATAAAAGTCCAGAGAAAGTGCTGGAGAGATGGCTTGGAGGTTAAGAGCACTGGCTGCTCTTCCCCAGAGGTTCTGAATTCAATTCCCAGCAACCACATAGTGGCTAACAACCATCTATAATGAGATCTGGTGCCCTCTTCTGGCATGCAGGCATACATGCAGGCAGAACACTGTATACATAATAAATAAATAAATCTTTAAAAAAAAAAAAAGTCCAGAGGAAAACAGTAGTAAAGGAAATTATCAGTAGATCNACAGCTCTTGGCTTGGGCCATTCAAGGCCTTGAGAAGTGGCTGTTGCGCTTTGGTGCTCAGACCAGCTGTCTATACTACTTCTAGAACTGTAGCTAATCACATTGTTACCTAAGGTCTGGGATGGTAACACAGTGGTGGTCCCTAGAGTGGTGGTTTGAGTAAGAATGGCCCCCACAGGCTCAGATATTTGAATGCTTAGTCATCAGAGTTGGCACTATTTGAGAAAAATTAGGATTAGGAGGTATGGCCTTGTTGGAAGTGTGTCACTGAAACCTCAAAGTCCAAGCCAGGCCCAGTGACTCTCGATTCTTGCTGCCTGTGGATCTAGATGGAGAAGTAGAACACTCAGCTATTTCTCCAGCACTATCTCTGCCTGCACGGCACCATGCTTCCTTCCACCATGATAAAAATGGACTAAACCTCTAAAACTGTAAGCCAGCCCCAAATAAATGCGTTCCTTTAGAAGAGATGCCATGGTTCAAAGTGTCACTTCACAGCAATAGATCAGTGCCTGATATACCTAGCATGTATAAGGTTCATAACACCACATAATTTTTCATTTAAATTAATGCATGCTTCAAACTGGCTGAAATGAGTAAGCCCATCTAAGTATGGCATATCTTCCTAATATTTGTCACCTCAAGTAGAGGGATATTTGGTATTTTTAGATTTCATATTCAAACTAATATACTTTGCAGAAGGGAAGGAAAAAACTTGAACAAAATTTTAAGGAGAACTTAGAGCCCTAAAAGAAATATCATATTTTACTCAAGAATTTAGGAGATTTACCCCAAGATTCTGAGTGGTCTCTTGCCATAGGTACTCCCCACCAGGGAATTTGAGATGTACTTCAGGGAAATTTCAGATACACTTCTAAACAAAACTGCTTCTAAACCAGACACTAAGTCCCAGCATTCACAGTCTGAGGCAGGAGGTTAGGGGCTCAAGACTAGCTTTGTCTTGGGAACAAAACAGAACAATTTTAAATTGTCAAATACCTTCTATAACCTAATAAAGCAAGAAAAATTCAGCTATTGCACTTAGGAAGTAGAAGACACCATTTTTTTTAAAAATCTGAAAAAGATATACTTTGTTTTTTGAGGTTTTGTTTTTATTTTATACATATATGGGTGTTTTGCCTGCATGGGTATCTGTGCACTGAGCTAGAAGAAGGTACCAGATCCTCTGGAACTGGAGTAGCAGACAGTTGTTAGCCGCCATGTGGGTCCTGGGACCCAAACCTGAGTCCTCTAGAAGAGCAACAGGCGCTCTGAAGCACTGAACGATCTCTCTCTAGTCCTGCCGTAGGTTTAGGATATGGTGAAAACACACTCTCTGGAAATAAAGGAGCTGACGTTAACTGAAATGCTGTTCCAACTGCACACATTACCGTCCATGTGCAATAATGAGCTCCATGGCCTCATCGACTCTTGCCCTCAGAGAATCTTCACTCGCTAGCAGGAGAAGCAGCTGTGCTGGGGATAATTCCAACAGCATGCCAGTGATTTTACTTGCAAAGGCCTATAAAAGATGAATAAACGTTACTTCATTAACTCTGCTTGTTAAAAGCTACAATCGAGAAGGAAAAGAAATCAAATAAAAAAAAGAAAATTTTCTTGTGAACTAGCAGAACTTTTTATGAGACTTCAAGGTTAATCAGACAACTTAGGGAATGATGCACAGTCCAGGAACTAGCATAGTTTTGTTGGGGCTGGAATATTTGTATGATAGTCTCTCTATATTTTTTAAGATATTTCAATTCCAAGTAACCATACATNTAATTTCTAGAATATTTGTCTTCCTCAGAGAGCCAAAAACACTCTCATTGAATACAGAAAAAAAAGGGAGGTGAGGAGAAAGGTGCCTATTATTTAAGGCTGACTTACTGCAAGAAATAGAATTGATTTTCTGTTTTATTAGTCTTTTGGCTACATGTATGAACATGATACATAAAGACCAAAAGGGAAAAAAAAATCCACAAGTAGTTTACAGGTTTCACATTTTCAGAAAAATTTAATAAAACATTCAACTGAAATCTTGAGCTATTTTTATCAGCAGTAAAGGACTGCCATTTGTTTTAGCTACAGCTTGCTAACAGATCATATCTACTTCATAAAGTAACAATGATTTATGTAAGTAAAAATATAAAATACTTACAAATGAGTATAAATCACAGCTAATTCTTTAACACAAAAGAAACTCAAATTGGGCAGAATTAAACTGTCTTGAACTAAGTTTTGTGGGGGAAAAGATTCAAGTTGTATAGTTACTTCCAAGCAACACTTTGATTTCTTTTAAAATTTCTTATCACTGTACAGCCAAACATAGTCCTCAACCATGTAGCTGCTTCGTAGCTGACATTAAAGAAAAGAGAAGGGCCATTCATTCATTTTAATGTAAAAAGGAGAAGAGGCCACATCTAGTTAACGGTAGGACAGTGCCCAGGACTTACAGGTTGCATTGCTTGGACTCGGGGGTAAAGCCTCTCTCCGAGCGCCTGCCGATGAGCTGGCAGAGGATCGGGGTCATCACTAGGGTTCCCCTCAGAAGCAGGTCTGAACGGCCTGGTGTCAATGGAAAGCTGTCTCCTGAAGTCTCTGTGAAGGAAGAAAGCTTCTGACTCCACTGCCTTTGACCAAATCAAAATATCAGCANACCTTGGTCAATAGAAAACATACAGACAGTGCCAACCATGATACCAGGATGGTACAACGTCTAAATACAACATGTTAGAGAAATAAAGATTACCTAGATTTGTCACTAAAAATCTACATGTAACATATAATTTGATTTTAATGGAGCAGGACAGATTCTTAAGAGATTACTCATAATTCCTGGAATTTTTTAAATAAAAGTAAATGTAGCCCATTTCAACAAGAGAAAATTAAAATATAGTTTGTCACAATTAAGACTTAATTAAACAAGGAAAGTAATAATTGTAATGAAATGTCAAACTTCAGTGAATAAATAGAAAGGAAGTGTACTTTTAAATGTCCCGGGGTTGTTAAAGCAGACCTGATTTGCAAACCTTTATTCACCTGTCTAAAATGCCCAGATTGAGTACATATTAAAGTCCACTGTACCTATCCCGGTCTCTCCGAGATCCTGCTCGCAAGCCACTACTCCTCCTCATCTCCCTTTCTCTCTCTCTTTCCCGATCTCTCTCTCCTCGGTTCCTCAATCTTTGCATTAAACCTACAAGAAAAGATGAAAGGCAGTGCATTGAAATACACACAAAAGATAACAAGCTTTACATTTCCGTCAGCGCTGAAACTCGAACACAAGAAAACGGGGCTGCTGGGGATCACTTCCTGGCCAGCACCTCTCTCTGGGGGTGTGCAGTGTGCTGTATGTGCACACACTGCATCAGGTGGTCTCCTGCTGCACTCTCTTGATGCAGGCTCTCTCACTGAAACTTGCCATCCCACAGCATGGTTATCAGCCTGTGCAAACCATGCCCAGTTTTTAATGACTCAGAGTCTCCTCTCTCACAGCAAGAATTATTACCTCTCCAGCTCCTCAGTTTTTGAAGGTCACTAATAGTTGTATAGAATGTATGTGGCTCATCATACAAGTTCACTTTAATATCTGTCAACTGTTTTCCCCTCATTGTGTCAAAACTAGGAAATAATATGCAACAACTAGTGCTGGACTGATTTAATTATAAACAGTGCTGAGGTGTCTTACACAGTCGAAGCTTTTGGCTTTGAGCATTATAGACCAATGGAACATTAGCTATTATGAAATTCCTATGCTCAGTCCTGACATGGTTTTTTCTTTCACATTTTTTTAAAATTGCATCTCTGAATTTGCTGTACCCCAACAAATGGCAATGTGTGGCTACCAGAGGACAACCCACAGGGCTGGGTTCTCTCCCTCCACCATGTGAACCCTGGAGACCAAGCTCAGGTCATCAGGCTTGACAGCAGAGCCTTTATGCTAATATAGCTCACCTGCCCTTGAGTATGGCTTCTTAATAATGTTTGATAAAGATATTTCTAAAATGTTAAGATTGTCCAAGTCTCCTCATTCGAGTACCTACTTTTATCAGCAATTAAATGGTAAAAGTGATGATCAAAGACTGGCAAACTCCCCATCTGTTCACCCTCATTGTTTCTGCAACCCAGTCTCCATGGTAGATTACACATGCCCAACGAGATACAGATGTAGCCTAAGTAATCATGAACTTCCTCTGGCCTAATTACTCCATCCACCCACCTAGGAGACTGGCCATCTTCTGACCACACTTGGCACACATTACCAATTATCTCCTACAGCTCTTGTCATGTTCAAAAGCTTTAAAGGTACCAAGTGAAAATTAGGTCAGAGTTCTGACCCCCAAGTATTGAGTCCGTAATGAGGTTGCAATGCTCCAAGATGTTAATAAATAAAGCCCTATTTTTTTTATTTAAAATTCTTTTTCATTTTACATACCAGCCCATTCCTCCTCCCTCCCCTTCTCCTGGCTCCCTCCACCTCCTCCCCATCCCACCCCTATCCCCTCTTCATAAGTCCTCCCATGGGCAGTCAACACAGGCTGGCATACCAAGTTGGAGCAGGGCCAAGCCCCTCCCCCCTGCATCACGATAAAGCCCTATTTTTAAAGAGGAAAAAAAATCCTACTGAGTTAAAATAATAAGCATAGTGATATAGTTGGTTTACACGTGGTCTCATGCTCTTTACTTCATGGGATCAGATCATGCTTGTGAATCAAACTTAGAATAGCCTCCCTGAAGAACTGCGTTTTCTCTTCAAGTAGCTATCAATACAAGGGTGAGAGAAATACTCCCAAGCCCTCCNTGGATTTGTATAGTGCCACTTAAGAGCTCACAACCTGTCACCTCCAAACAGGTAACAACTGAGGTGAGAAGCTAGTGTGATCACAAACATTGAAGAGCATGATACAGTAAGAAGCAAACTGTCAAACTGTCAATTCAAGCAGTTTTGTCAAGACTAAATCATACTCTAGAATAAAATTATGTAAAATGTAAATGAATAGATATATAATCATGATTACCACTGTTGTGACACACAAGAGTAGTAATTATGATGCTTGAAATCTGTAGAGTACTTACTTGTGTGGGTACCTTTGTTGGCATTCTGGATACAATCTAGATTTGGCAATTTTTCATTTGATAAAAATGCTTGTGCAATGGCTGTATAGAAACTCCGTGCTACACCACTGCCCTCTCCTGGTTCATCCTTAAAGGTGACTTTGACTCTGTGGACAGCCATCGGTGTGGTAGCACATCTTCGGCCAAAATGATTGTTGAGCTGCCTCATTGTCTGCTGAATGAGAAGGTCCCGATCCCGATCGACCTACTCAAACACACCAAACAGTAAATCAGTTCTAGAAACCGCAGGGATTTCTACCTAAAACTAGAATCTCACCTTTCCCTTGCTAGTTTAAATACTACCAAGAAATCTGAGGTATCAGAAGCTTTTACACTCTAAATATACATCTTTCCAAAGCAAAGACTGTCCTGCATTAAATCAGGCTAATGGAATTTAACTCAATTTAAAGCCACTCTTTCAAAGAGCCACCAGAAGCCGGGGTGTGGTGGCACATGCCTTTAATCTCAGCACTCAGGAGGCAGGGGCAAGTGGGTCTCTTTGAGTTCAAGACCAGCCTCGTCTACAGAACTAGTTCCAGAACAGCCAGAACTACTAAGAAAAACACTGCGACAGAAAAACAAAATAAACAAACAAATATATAAATAAATGAAAAACAAAGATCCACTAGAGAACATCAATCCTATTCATTTGATACACAAGAATAAATTCCAAACGGATCAAAGATGTGAACTTTTTTCTTTTGAGACACCTTGGTATGTAATCCAGGACAGCCTAGAATTTATTCTATAGGAAGGCCTCAAAATAATGAACCTCCTACACTACTGAAGCCCAAACACATATAACTCCCTCAGTGACAGAAAATGTAAGTGTGAAAAATGACATACTGAAGAAAATACTTGCAGATCCCAGCACACACAGACATATTTATGTCTCTACAATTTGAGGGGTTGGCAGGGTAGCTCAGTAGTTACAAGCACCAGCTACAAACGTGAAACCTAAGTTCAGTCCCTGGAACAGATACAACAGGAGGAGATGGCAACACCTCCAAGTTGTCTTCTAACCTCTGCACATGCTCTGGCCTGCACCTCACACACAGAAATAGATGCTTAAAACATGGATCTTTAAAAATAAATTTATTTTGCCGGGCAGTGGTGGCGCACGCCTTTAATCCCAGCACTCGGGAGGTAGAGGCAGGTGGATCTCTGTGAGTTCGAGGCCAGCCTGGGCTACTGAGTGCGTTCCAGGAAAGGCGCAAAGCTACACAGAGACACCCTGTCTCGAAAAACAAACAAAAAACAAAAAAACAAAAAAAAAATAATAATTTTATTTTATTATTTGTTTGTTTGAAGGGAAGGCTTCACTGTGTGGCCCTGGCTGGCCTGGAACTGACTTTGCAGACCAGGCTGTCCTTAAACTCGAAGACATCTACCTGCCTTTGCCTCCCCAGTGCTGAAATTAAAGGCATGTGCCACCATGCCCATCTGAAAAAAAAAAATATTTTTAATTTGGAAAAAAAAAAAAAGTAACTTTATACCAAAAATTGGGCAAAAATACATCAAGAATTCATTAAAAAACACACACACACACAAATATCCTAAGAAAATAAAGATCCTAAGTACATGAAAGGTTTAACTTTCCTTAAAATGAGAAATTCATATTAAAACTATATGTAGGTATCATTTCTTATAAAATCCTGACAGTAAAATGATGAAGAATCAACCATTTGCATTTGGATATGATCTATTGACAATAAAGCTACAAATTCACCTTAAGCCTTAAGCTATTATCAGTAATCATTTGAAACCAGATGTGGTGGATCATGCCTATATAATCCAAGAGGCAGGAGAATTGCCAGAAGGTTAAAGCCAGCCTGGGATACACAGTGAGTCCTAGACCAGCTCAGATGATAAAGTGAGTGAGTCCCTGTCTCGAAACAACAAAAGAAAACATCTTATGGGTGGTAGTAGTAATGTTGTAATTCTAAGACTGTTGTCAACTGTGTGATAAAAACCAAATAATTCACCGATGGTGAGAAGCTGTGGGTTCAGTCTAGAAGAAAGGGTATCTTCAATTTGAATTCAAAGTCTCAGCATGAATTTCAGTCATTTCTTAAAGAAATACCAACCAACCNAGTAGAATAAGTAACCTCAGGTCAGAGCCTATTTTTAACCTTATAACACGATTTCTTAAAGAAACAGCCAATGTAAGGCCTGTGGCGGGAAATGCAAAGGACACACACTGGAAAGTAACAAGGAAGGCTATTATAGATAATATTTAAAAAAGACATAAAACTAGAGAGCAAACAAACAAATTAAGAATCAGTAAGAATAATCTGAATGGAATTCAATACACCAGAAGTTTTTCAGCTCATGTTTATGTAATGAAATGTGTATGTACATGTTCATATGTCTGTGCATACATGTGTATAGGTATGCTTGCTCATGCAAACACGTGTGAAGGCCAGAGGTTGACACTGAGTTTATTCCTCTATCATTTTCTACCTTATTTTTTTTGAGATGAGGCTCTCACTGATGTCAGCAAGACTACGTGACCAAGGACTCTGTCTCTGCTGGGGTCAAAGGTATGGTATGTGCCACCACACTTGGCTTCCTAAGTGGGTACAGGAGATCTGAACTCAGGCCCTCATGCTTGTATGACAAACATCTTACCAACTGAACCATCTTTTCAGTCCAAATCTTTAAAAAAAAAAAAAAGGTCATCTATAAAAGATGCTAGGGAACAAATTCCCAATGAACACCCCTCCAAAAAAATTACTGCTCTAAATTTTGTAATCATTTCTTTAAATTTTTAATTATAAGCACATAACCCTGAGCAGTATTTATTATCTACGTGTTTAAAAGTTGTGAAGCTCATAGGAACTCACAAACTTTAGACTGACAGTTGTGGAACCTGCACAGGACTGGACTAGACCCTCTGCATATGGGAGACAGTTGTGTAGCTGGGTCTGTTTGAGAGGCCCCTGGCAGTGGGATCAGGATCCATGCCTGGTGCATGAGCTGGCTTTCTGTATCCCATTACCTATGGTCAGACACCTTGCTCACCCCTGATAAAGTGGGGAGGGGCTTGGTCCTGCCTCATTTCAATCGAGCAGGCTTAGCTGTCCCTCCCCCCCATGGAAGAATTTACCTTGT